>CATIWR010270978.1:0-39046 GCA_949677035.1 Omphalea diandra | reverse complement strand
TTTAATGGTTTATTAGGTTTTGGTTCAACATTTTAATAGATCCCCTTGGTCTATTTTTATGGTGTCTTAGTTTTTGGTTCAAATTTAAAGCTACAATTACTAATAAATTTAATGGTGCCATTCACTTATCAAAATTCAAATTGACCTAAAAATTTTATTTTTTAAATAATTAACCCTTTATTAAATATTAAATGGATGAAAAGATTAAAACTTCATCTTCTTTTTCCTTTTCTTTTTTCTTTTTGAACATTCCGATTTATGATTTTTGAGAAGAGATCGAGTCATACACTAGGTTAACTTCTAATTTCATCACTTTATAATGCCAATAATTGGGTTACTAAAACTCAATTTATTCATGTTTGATGAAGTTGTGCAGTGATGGAACTAGGGGGAGGGAGGCTTCAGCCCCTCTAGCCGTCGGTGGGACATGATGGTAGGGCTAAGTGTAGGGATTCAACCCCCTTACCCTGTGAGAGAACCTAAGGAATGGGGCAAGTAAGAAGAAGACCCCTTCTTAAACTTTTGTTTTTGGTTCCTACACTCAAAATGGCGTCATTTTGAGTGTGGGAAAAAAAAAAAAAGAAAAAGAAAAAAGAAATATCTGTTTAAGGTCCCTACCCCTCCCCCCTTCAAAAAATAAAATAATCACACAATTTCCCTCTCTTCTTCTCAAGTCTCTTCTCTCTCAATTAAAATTTTCATCTTTTCTCATTCAATATTCTCCTTTTCTTTCAAAAAATATTCAAATTATTCTTTAAAATTTTAGGTTTCATCAATTTTGTAGATTAAAGTATCAAAGATTTGAAAATTTTACACCAAATTTTAGATTCAATAAAAAATGTGTAAATTCTAACCACTTTTTTAATAATGAGTCAACCTCCTTAAAATTATTTTGTAGTTCCGCCACTAAAGTTGTGCCTCTTGAATACTTATTGTTCTTTTTTTTTTTTTTTAAAAAAAAAGCATGTTTATAGATGTTCTCAATCATGGTATTGGCTAATCAAGGCCTTGTTGCTAAGACAAATAGCAGGCGTGCTATGGCAAAACTTTTGATTGATAACATTAAATTTCTAGCTAAATGAATCCTAAGGCCTTTATACTATGGCCATTTTATAACTGAGCTCACGAATTTTGATTTATGAACATTAAGTCTCTAAAATTTTATTGACCTACTTCGCAATAAATAAAGAAGCATTCACAAAAGACTAAACAAGTATATTTCATATGAATACATTTTGATCATGACAAATTAAAAAATTGAAATATGAAAAAATATTAATAAATTAAAAATTATCGATTCAAATATGAAAAATTGATTAACTTAGTTAAGTCAAAAATAAGATAAAATTTTTAAATAATTTAATCGAGTTAGAATTTAAATCTATTGAAAATTCCATTGATCCTAATATATATATAATTATTTCTTAAAAATTAATTATAAAATTATCTTAAATATATTCTTCATATAAATAATAATTACCAAACACTCTATACTTTCTATCTAAAATTATTCTTGTTGTGGTAATATTAATAAATTTTCTTATATGTAATTATATATACATTTTATAATTTTATTTTTATTTATTTTATTTTTTCTTTTTAAAGCATATCAAAAACAAAATTTAATCTCATTATTAAATATAATTTCATATATTATTCCTTTTCTATCATCTTCAAAATTGAAACACTAATATTCAGTTAGTGAAACACTAGTGCTCAAATACACATTAGAAAATTTATAATATTTTAATACTTATATATTCAAATTTTTTATTTATTATTTTAAAAGAGATTTATTTCGCTATATGCTAATTACATTTGATGCATTAAAGAATAATATGTTATTGAATTAATTTTTTAAATAAAGATAATTATTTGTAATTTAAATAGATCTATTTTTGTCAAAATTTTATTATTCTCTTTTATTTGATGAGTTTATAATATATGTTATGAGAATTTTAAATTCTACTATAAAGTACTAACCGAAAAATTAAGATAATCAATTCATTAATATTGAATGTCTAATTAGGATAATACTATGAAAATATTTTATTTTTTGAGCCTATTTAAAATTTTTAAAATTTCAATCCGATTGAATTTGGATCGAATGGAAAAATAGCAAAATTACTAATGTTTAATTGTATTTATCTTTATTAATAATTTAGTAATTTGATGATTGAATGTTAATATAATGTTATAATTAAGTAATTTGATTATTGAATGTTAATATAATGTTATAATTTAGTAATTTGCTGATTGAATGTTAATATTTTAAAGTGAAATAATGCTTCTTTTATTTGATAAAAAAAAACATTGTTTGTATATTCTTTTAAATATTTAACACATTTAGAAAAATAATCAATAAACAATGATTTTTTATTAAACAATTAATTTATTTTTAAAAATAATTTTCTCCTTCTTAAATTCAAAATATATTTTAAATTTTATAAAATTCATCAAAATAGAAATTTAAATAATATAAATATATAAAAGCGAGAGCCTATTAGCAGAAACAATGTTAGTACAAGGGCATAAGTACAAAAATCTTCATCACTTTCTTTTTTCACTCGCATTTAATAATCTGTGTATACACTCATTCATTTGTTGTGAAAGAGCTGTTAAAAAAAAGGTCAAATCAATTAAAAATGAAAGTGTATAAAAAGCTAATGGTACAAGGGCATAAGTACAAAAAACTTCATCACTTTCTTTTTTAACTTGCATTTAATAATCCACGTATGCACTCATTCATTTGTCGTGAAAGAGCTGTTAAAAAAAAGTCAAATCAGTTAAAAATAAAAGTGTAGGAGTTTATTATTAACAAATCAAAATTTATGGGTTTAATGACAAAAATGATCATAATACAGGAGGCTTAAGTTGCATTTAGCCTCAAATTTCTCCTATAAGTCATTTGCATTCTTATTCCAAGCTAAGGACTTGTATCTTGGACTTCTAAATTGGAATTGCGAACTCTAACTATTGGCCTTTACACAATGGATTTGCATTAGATAATAATTAGGCCTTAATAAAGGGTTGAATGATTAGCCTCAAATTTCTCCTATAAGTCATTTGCATTCTTATTTCAAGCTAAGGACTTGCATCTTGGACTTCTAAAGTGGAATTGCGAACTCTAACTATTGGCCTTTACACAATGGATTTGCATTAGATAATAGTTAGGCCTTAATAAAGGGTTGAATGGCATGCATTGTGCAGCTGCAAAGTTGTTCCAGTGCATCTCTTAATCATTGAACCATTAAACACGTACACCGCACAATATTTTCTGCACCCACATTATATGTTCACCAACTCAAGCCCACTAGAGAAGATGGCATGTGTTCTATATTCCATGTAACCAAATACACGAGTTTACTACAATCAGTATATAATGCATATAACAAAGAACGAATGTCATGTTTGATTACATCAAGAAATGGAAAATATAACTACTATAACTATCTAGTTATCAGGCTCGCATGTTACAATTCATATGTAGTTGGGATATCTGTTGACATGAAACTTTTTGCCAGTTAAACAGAAATATTTATCATCACCTAATTAACTGCTGTTTATGCTTATATATGCTTCTGAATCTGAGTAGCATGATGCATCACCATTAGAATAAACCATTAGATCAACAGACTGGAGAGAACAAAAGCAAACAAAGAAGAATCATTCTCAGAAATAATTTGCCTGTCAATGACTATGGCACTGAATATCAGACATTTGACATAGCAACAACGAATATGATACAGTCCCCCATTAAAAACAATTTCAACATTACTTGAAAACACTGAAGAAAAAGCTTCTAAGGTCCTCTCCTAGTCCTCCAGGATCTGCTGTCATTCTAGTTCAATAACATGCTCGTTCAAAGAGCTAAGAGTAGCATTTCTGGTCTCATTATTGCACCTGCACTGCAACAGTTGCTGCTGAAGACTCTGCACAAGCTGATTTAGTCTAAAAATATTCTTCTCCTGTGATAAGATAACCTGCAACAAGATGTGGGTTTCCATTTAATGTCCAAGTGAAGAGTACACGACTTTGCCAACATCAGTATCTTCTAGACTGACTTGATAAGCAATAAATAGAAATCTCAACTAAGAGCATATTTGATACCCTAAGAAATGGAAATAGAATAAGATTCTATTTCTATTTTCATGTTTGGTATCTTAATTTAGTTTAAAAATTTAAGAATGAGATTCTAAAAACTTATAATGTCCCACTATTTTCCTTATATATGGATATACCAAACAAAAATATTGAAATTCTAAAACACTTATCTTAGAATGAGATTTCACTTCTTATTTTCTAATGTAACCAAACATGCCATAAGAGTAGAACTATTTACAGAACAGGACAAATTGAACTGTGAAATAACTGCAGATCATAATCATTGAACCAAAATATGAACAGCTATCCATGGATCAAAACATGCATCATTACCCACAGATCACATAGAAATCTTCACAACCAAATTATGGAGCATGGACATGAAAGCAAATCCAAATGTGACTCACGAATGCCATAATTCCTCCAAGGTGTGCAAGTCAAAGTTTTAAAGTGTCAGCTTGCACAATATAAGATTACTGGTATAGACCAAACAAGCGAACATATCTTTCACTAATATTCACAATATCTATGCGGTACTAAAATATATTAAACTTGTTCCCACAGACAAAAATCACAACTCTGTAAAAGGATTAAGAGTTAAAACTAGAGAAAGCACAATTAACATAAGTAGAAATTTATTGTCACTTCCGAAGTCTCACCAAAATGAATTTTGCATGGATGCAGTTGCATGGCATTGTTAACAAAAAGTAAACTTGAACAAAGGTATCACCATTCTTTCAAGCTAAGGACACATATATACACATCAGGATAAACTTGAACAAAGGTATCACCATTCTTTCAAGCTAAGGACACATATATACACATCAGGAGGATGGATGAACTGAAGTTTACATTAGACTTTGCATATCCTAAGGTGAAAAGATAAATTTTAGCAGTGGATCCCAAAGAAGTTAAGCAAACATCATCAATGACGAATGTGGTAGACTAACTAAATACTGAAGGTGCTCCAGATATAAATGCAGCTGTTTTTCAGATCAAAACTATTTATCTTCTTTGACAAATGAGAAAATTTTGATACAAATTATAGGCTTTCCTTCTCTATAAAAGTCAGCTGGTAATTAATGATCAAAGCAAAATTATAAGTTCAGAAATTGAAAACAACACCACTTATACTGGTACTATAGTATTTTGAAAAATGATAACTATGCCAAACAGGTGAACCATGACATCTGTAAACAAAGTAGAAAAATTCCAAGTAGATTCCTAAACTTTTTAAGGTTTCACAAAATAAAAACTGTCCGCACAATTAATCTTCAGTGATCAAAGCTGTATTCTAAATTGATTAACTTCCTTTGTTTGTGATCAGGGCTTCTGCCCTTGCATTGTATTGTTTGCAGCACATACTAAAAAATTATTACTATCATTTTACACATATTTGGTACTACCAAATGGTACCCTAGTTCTCTTTACCCACATCCTCACATATGGTTTACAGTTTGAGAATTCACACTCAGGCATATAAGCAGATGGATATTTGAGATACTGAAGTAGTGGTATTAAACATGTTATTCACATGCATACTCAGCATTGATGTCGAACAAAAAGAAATGTACATCAAATACCTACTTCACTAGGGGTAAAGTTTCATCACATTGGAAAACAAAGCTCATCACAACAAATGATTTAATCTATTTGTGGATTAAAAAAAAAAAAGGGGATTGAGGAAAGCAATGCAGGGACAGGAAAAAGGAATAACCTTTACTCTTTTGCACAATGTGAGAGGCGTGTGGGAAAAAGAAACTAAACTTTGAACTGCCAAATACATAAACTGTGAAATCTCCACCCAGAAGTCTTCACGCAAAAATTGTTGCACTTGAGAAGGGCAGGCAAGTGCATAAGCAACAATGGAGCAATAAGTAAAGATGGTCATAAAGCATTCAGCTGGACATACACCACCCTTCCTATAAGAAGATGGTGGTGTCACTGCCAGGTAGAAACATCAATTGAGAAAAAAAAAATCACAATATTCTTTAAAACAAAAAAATCTTATGCAAAAGCAAAAACTTTTAGCTTTTCATGAAAATCAAGAGTTTAGTGATAAATTTTTAACAGCCAGATCGTGGATATTTGAATGCTAGCCTTTGAAAACACCAAAATTCAGGTGTTGGACTCTTTAACTGCCAGAAGCTGATTCCAGCCACTGAACCAAACAGGGCCTAACAAATAACATCAACCAAACAACAAAAGATAAACCATTATGTATGCCTAAACTTAGCTGTTGAACTTACTGTTGAATTAGTCAGCAAACCGAAACAATTACCACTTAATGTAATTCATAGCATAACGACAATGAATAACTAACGAATGTACAAGTCATTGACCCCCAAAAAAAAAAATTCCAATGAAATAATAAAGTTGGTACCTTTTCCTTAACAGCTTCTTCCCTCTTGGATAAATGTTGCTGTTTTTGGGTAAGAGCAGGAGAGGGATCAATATCATTAACAAGTTGTTGTCTCCACTCAAACTGAGAGGTGATTATGAGTACAAGTAAAAACACAAGAAGCATAGGTCTTGACATCTTCTGTCAATTGTAAGCAGCACCTCACAATATCTGAAGTAAGAGAGAAATCACAATATATTAGACTTTACGACATTTCCACAGTAATAATTTACCTAATTAGGTAGTGAGAAAAAGAAAAAAAAAAAAAAGAAAGCAAATCAAAGTAACCATTGCACTTCCAGATCAATTGGCTATTATAAAAAAATTCGAAATAGAGAAGAATATGAGTAGAAAAAAGCAAAAAAATGAAAAACTTACAGATGGAATTGGATGACAGAAGCTCAAATTCATGGCGGATTAACAAATCTGCGACGAGTTCCAGAACTTAGTAAATTCTGGTAGTGGGTAACACAGTGTATAAGTAAACGCTAATGGCGGAAAATACGAATAATTAATTTTTCTTCTACACTAGGATGAAAAAAAAAAAAAAAACACCGTACAAACCGTTTGGTTAAAATCGATTTTCAAAACTTCGATTAATCGATTCAATAAATTTTACTTTTATTTCTATTTTTATAATTTTTAATTTTTATATAAAAATTGACAGTTAATCAAATAAATTATATATATATATATATATATATATATATATATATATATATAATATTATATTATATTTGATATTTTATAAAAAAAAGTTTACATAAATCTTAGCTAAACAATCGGTTAATTTGGTTATTAAAATAATTTTTTGAATAATTGAACTGATATTTTTTAAAATTTCAATTTATTTTTAATTTAAAAATTTTTAAAATCAAAATTGATTGATTTTTTTTTAAGACTTACTAGTCAGTTAATCAAACTATGCTCACTCTTATGAAGGGTATTACCTCTTCTCCTTTCATACACATGCAAATTTTTAAAAATTGTTTGTTTTCAGAGAATTTAATCTTAAAGATTTTGAAGGAGAAATTTTAAATAATTCTTTTAGTCATCTAATTTTTTGTATAAAATATAACATGTCTTCATGTATGTTTTCATCTAGCCTATAAATCTCAATTGTTTTAATCACTATGGATTTTTGTTTTAATTACAGCTTATAAATTAAAAAATCTGAATTTACAGCAGTTGAAGGTTTTATTCTATTAAATGGATATAGCTTATGAGATTTGAAACTATTTAATCGTCGAAAGTTTTGTTCTATTAGGGGTATAACATAAAAGAATTTGAACATTTTCATGTTCTATTCTAATGATAAAGCTTATACAATCTTATAATATTCAACTATTTATGTTCTACTCAAAGGCAAAAGCCTATAAAACTTGAAGATTTTTAGTTGTATATTGAAGGATATATTTTATTAAAAGAGCATAGCCTATAAAATCATAATTCAACTCTTAAAATTTTATTCTATTCAACCATCGAACATGTAAATTAATTGTACGAGACTATTTTAGTTTAACTAAGAGTCTTAAGGTCGAATTTTAGTATACAATTGTGTTAAAACTCAATATAAGTGTTTTGCCGCCTGAATAGTCTAAAAAAAATTATTCTATTCAAAGTCCACGCAATTTGAAGATCATCATAGTTGATGGTTATGTTATATGAAGTATAACCTATAGTATAATTTGAAGATTTTCATAGTTGAAGGTTATATTATACTAAATATAGCCTATAAAATCATAAGATATTCAACCGTTGGAAGGTTTTTACTCTATTCAATAGATAAAGTCTATAAAATATAAAGATTTTTAATCGTTCATCATTTTGTTTTATTTAAAAGATATAGCCTAAAAAATTAAAGAATTTTAACTATTAAAAGTTTAGTTCTATTCAATTAATATACTCTATAAAATTTAGAGATGTTTAATAATTGAAAGTTCTATTTTATTCAAATGTTAAAACCTGCAAAAGATATAGTGCAGATATTCACCAATTGAAAGTTATTTTTTATTCAAAAGAGTATAACCTAAAAAAATTTAAGATTTTTTGCCATTGAATATTATGTTATATTCAAAGGGTAGAGCTAACAAATTCTAAAGATCTTTAATTATTGAAGATTCTATTATATTCAAATGGAATAGCTTAATCTGAAGATTTTCAGATGTTTAAGGTTTTATTCCATTCAAAGGGTATAGGGTATAGGCTGCAAAATCTAAAAAATTTTCAGCCGTTAAACATTATATTCTTTCAATAGGGGTATAGCCCATAGATTCTTTAGATTTTAAGTTGTTGAAAGTTTTTTCTACTTAAAAGTAGTAGTCTTCAAAATATGAAGATATTAAATCATTGAATATTTATTCTATTTAAAGAGTATAGCCTACAAATTGAGAGATATTCAGCTATTGAATGTTCTGTTTTTGTCAAAAGGAATAGCTTGCAAAATATGAAGATCTTAAATTGTTGAAACTTCTATTTTATTTAAAAGGTATAGCTTATAAAAATTGAAAATCTGAATATTTTGATTTTGTTAAAGGATAAAAAATCTGAATATTTTCACTCATTTATGGTTTTGTTTTATTCAATGGGTATAACCTACAAATTATAAAACATTCGACTATTCAATATAGTATAGCTTATGAAAAATAAGTAGCCATTAATAGTTCATCCTCTTTAAAAGTTATATCCTATAAAATCTGAAAATATGCAACTAAAGATAATCTATTCTATTCAAAGACTATAATCTATAAAATAATACGAGTGATTGACCACCATAGATCGTATGCTTGAGAATGGTCGTGTTGCTACATTTTGCTAAAGGATTGCAAAGTTACACGACCTTACGCACGGTCATGCCAAAAGTTCTGAACACAAATGGGTACTAGCTTTCAATGATGCATGACCATAAGCATGATTGTGCTTCAACTTTTGCCAAAATTTCTTCTCTCCATACATTGGACTCCATTTGAATCAAGCTAAACACTCTTCTTGAAAACTTCATGCTCCCATCCTTTTGCATTTAGGCTACATGCAATCCATTGGGCCTATTGGGCTCATTTGCATCATTTCCTCCTTATTTGAAAAGATTCATCCTCAAATCTAGACCTACAAGAAAGCAAAACCAAATATAAAAACTAACAAAAAGAACCCTAATCGAACTTACCATGCAAATTATAAGTCTTCCCACCCAGATTGAATACAACTTGCATGAAACCAACTACAATAGGGTTACTACACATAAAATCTAGCAAAACTCTAGCAAAAAGAGTTTGAACCAAAATCAAACATCTAAAAGAAACTCTAATACACGTTTTCCATCTAGTATGGATAAACACAAAAGGATTAAATTTCTTTTTAACAAAATCAGTAGATAAAGAAATTCTAGTTTTTAGAAAGGAATTAAAACTTAAAGAACAAGAAAGAGAATTAGAAACATAAGAATTAAAAGAACCCTTGAAATCAAAAGAAAATTTCTCATCAAACAAGTGTTTAAAACTAAAAGAAGAAGAAAACAAATGCCTTGAAACATGAAAACTAGAATTAAAAGAAAATAAACATTTAAAAGAAGAAGAAGTGTTAAAAACACAACTAGACTCTAAAGAATTTTATTAAAACATGTTTTAAATAAAAAAGAAAACAAACTCTAGGTTTCAAACATGAAAAATAATTAAACTAGAACAAAAAATATAAGAAGAAGAAGAAAAATGTTTTAAACAAAAAGAATATTTGAAAATACAAAGACATGAATTTAAAGAAGGAAACAAATGTTTATTAAGAAAACCTAAAATTGCTAACACTAAGATGAAAAGAAGATAAATCATGCCTAGAATTTAAAGAATGATGTAAAAACTAAATTTAACAGGAAATAAATGCCGTAAAGAGAAATTGCAAACATAACAACCAAAAATGAAAGAATTTTTCCTATAAACTAACAAAAAAAATAATAATAATAATACAAAAGCTTATAACAAACACTAGAATCAAAGCAAAAAGAAGTTCTAAAACTTTTATAGTGAAAAGAAAATTTGAAAACGCAAGCACAACCTCTAAATATTTACTACTCGAATTAAACCAACAAAACATAAAAGAATAGTTTCGAACATAAAACCTAGAATCAAAACACTTCAAATGTTTAAAACTAGAAGAAAATACATAAAAACAAAGGTTAAAAGAAGAAAAACAATATTTAGAATAAAAAGAACACTCTAAAACATTAAAACAAGAATTAAAAAAAGAAAACACATGTTTAGAATAAAGAAAAGATTTGCAAATATCAAAATAAGAAGAAAAAGAAATCAAACATTTTATACTAAAAGAAGAAGGACTGAAAGAAAATAAAGAATTATCCCTATTAAAATTACATTTTAAAGAAGAGGAATCACATTGCAATTTATTTAAATCTAAAGAAAAAACATAAAAAGAATTTAGAGAAGGAAGCAAACTTCGTAAACTAGTAGAACAACTATAATTGCCAAAAGAAACTTTGCAAAAGCAATAATTAAAATAAGAAAATTTATGTCTAGAACAAATAAAACAAGTACAAACATCTAAACAAAGACTAGAAAACTCTCTTCTGCATAAATTTACAACTTCACTCTTTAATTTAGCACCATTATTAAAAGTAGTACGAGTTAAGTCGTTTTGCTTGCGAAACACCTCCATTGAAAATCAATCTTCATAACCTTGCAAAAGAGACATAAAAACGCTATACAAAATATTATAAATTTGGTTAGTAGTATGATACATCCCTTTGAATAAAAACATGGCTCTGGCCTTTGAAGAATTGGTTTCAATCTCACCACTCTCTTTTATCATAAGAGCTTTCTTTTGCTCACCCTTTCCTTTTGCATGCACCTCTTTTTTTTTGTATGTGAATTCACTCTATCCTCTCCTTTTACCATTCTTTCCTGACTCCTTTCATTGGTTTTCTCACAACTCTGCTTTTGTCGTGTAATTATTTTTTTGCTCTCTTGTATGCACGTTCTCTCTCTTAAAACTTTTTTATTTTCTTTTTGATCATCATCTTTACTTACAACAAGTACATCATTATGTATAAGATTCATAATTTGAACATCGAAACATCATTATGTAAAGAAGAAGTTTGATTATCACTTGTACTTTTAGGAACAAGAATCTTATCTTCAATGGTAGCCTTAGAAACTTGTGTGGGTATTGGAACCAATTCTTTGTAGGAATTTGGTGCAAACCATCTTCACATTCTTTTCTTTAGCCCATGCCATGTAGAGATAGGATTTTGTAAATAATACTCTCCAGCTAATGCCAATTGTTCCTGCCATAACAAGGTATCATCTTTAAATCGAAGAATAGTAATTTGTACGTTAGTTTCTTTGGAACAATTGTGGTATTCAAACTCAAATACCATCTTCTTTTCCCATGCTATGCACACATTGGGAACACCTTTTCCATATAAATTTAGGATTTTTAGTTTGTTGTTGTTGTATCTTGTTGGCTATTGCAGCCTCTTTGCCTCCCAACCTACCATTGTAAGCAAGAAGAAAGAAAACAAATAGAAACCTTGCAATACTCCTTCACGTGTTTACGTTAAAAAGATGACATTTTTCTTGTGTTTCACATAATTATAGCTTTTTTTCTCTTATGATCTCACACAATCTTGTCTTTTACCTCTCAAGTTCTTTTCTTTAAGTTTTTTAGGAACCAAAGTTACTATTGTCAATTACTTATCAACAAGCAATTCAAGACTTATTAATGACTCTAGATAACTAAGATCATGAATTTAGAGGAAAACAAGTTTAGCAAATTTAGAGGTCAATTCACACTTGAAACAAGGAAGAAGAAATTAGAATTTAAAAAATTTGAATAAAAGAATTTGAAATTTAAGGCCAAATTCAAACTATCACAAAATACAGTTAGAGTTCTTTTCACAAAAGCTGAACACAAACTTTTGCTTTAGCTTCTTTTCTTTTGCTTTTCTTTTCTTTTCTTTTGGTTTTCTTCCTCTTATTTTCTTATCCTTTTCTTTTTGAAGTCTTTTTTTTAATTGATGTCCTTCTTTTTTGTTTTTTTTTCTTTTTTTAATTTAGAAGCTAAAACACAACTTAGAACAAAAAATAACACAAAACAATTCAAAGAACAAAAGTTAGAATTGGGCAAGAAAAGAAGAACAAGAACTGTTTGCATGAACTACAAGATGAACAAACGGTTAGAACAAAGAAAAACAAGATGCAAACACGAAGAAAACAAAGGATACTTACTTGATAATTGAAAAACTTAAGCTCTAGTACCAAATGATACAAGCAATGGTAATTGAACACCTTAGATCATATGCTTGAGAATGGATCATTTCAAGAATCAATCATAGGAAACTTTAAACCCCAATTAGACCTTTGAAAATATGTTTCTACAATTTGAATTATAAAGATTTAAATGTTGTAATTGAAGACTTAGATTAGCCAAAGCCAATTTTAAGCCTAGAATTACTAGTTTGGCTTATTAAGAATTTACCTTACAAGCTCACCAAGTTCTTTCAAGCACTCAGGAAGAGAACAAAATCTCACCAAAAACTTTTTTTAATTATCAGAAAAACTGTATACAAACTCATCTTTTGGGCTTTTTATAAGCTTAAAAGTCTTAAACTAATACAAATCTTAATAAAAGATGGAAAAAAAATCTTCCTAAGGCATTCTTAAACACAATAGGACTTGTATTCCTTCCTAAATACTAGATTCTTCCTAAAACTAACTAATTAATCTTTTCTTAATAAAATAAGGACAATATTAAAACACTATGATTGGCTAATAAAGAATTCAAAATTATAAAATTTTTGTGTCAAAATCGTTCAAACCTTCACGACCATGCGTACAGGCGTGTCGCCATATTTTGCGAAAGGATCGCGAAGTTGCATTACCATACTCATGATCGTGCTGCAAGTTTCTTCCACGAATGGTTGCTAGTCCTCAATGACGCACAATCATGCACACGACTATGCTTCAACTTTCTGCCAAACTTTCTTCTCCCCATGAATTAGGTTCTATTTGAACTAAGCTAAACACTCCTCTTAAAAACTTCATGTCCCATCCTTTTGCACTTGGATTGCACGCAATCCATTAGACCTATTGTGCTTGTTTGCATCATAAAATTTGAAGATGTTCAATGTTGTAAATTAGAAAGGATGAAGATCTTTAGCCATTGAAAATTCTTTTATGTTCAAAGGGTATGACCTACAAAATTTGAATAATTTCATTTGTTGAAAGTTTTATTCTATTCAATAGGTATAGCTTACAAAATCTCAAATCATTCAATTAGTTTATTATTCTATTTGCTTTGTTAAAAAAGAATACATAAATATAAAAATCTCTTTAACATGTTCAATTAGTGAATGTTATATATGTTCTATTCGAAGGGTGTATTTTACAAATCTCAAAATCTTCAATTATTGAAAATCTTATTCCTTTCAGAGAGCATGACTTATTAAATCTCAATAGATTCAAAAGAGTTTGTTGTTGTGTCTACTTTTTATAAAGGAATACTTAAATGTTATAACTCTTCAAGGTCTTTAGTCTTTGAAGGTTCTATTCTATTTAAAACATATAAACTATGGCTTAGTTATTGAAGGTTTTGTTCTATTCAAAAGGTATATCTTTTAAAGATGAAGATATAAACATAGGATCTCTTCAAAATCTTTAGTCTTGGAAAATTCTGTTCTTTTTAGATGATATCGCTTATGAATCTCAAGATCTTTAGTTGTTGAAGGTTGTACTATATTTAAAAAGTGTTACCAGATGATATTAATATCATGATCAAAAAGTCGTTTATAGGAAGAGTATATTCTTTTATCCCATCTTTAATTTATCAACTATCCTATTTTTGAGCACAAATATCACTTACAGTTAGTTACATATGAATATAGAGATAGCAGTTTCATGATCTTGAAAATTTTATTTCCTTTTTGACCATTTATGCAAGAAGAATAAACAAACATGATCACAATAGTGAATCCGTCATCAACCATCAGATTATGGCCACTAACATATTTGGACTCATCACTCTCAAGTAAACAGCAGCTTTAGCCACATCCTGTGGTGTAATCATAGGCTTCCTGAGGTTAGAATAAACACCATATACTCCATCATTATGCAACTTAAGGAAATCTTTAGCAAGTGGGGTAGCAACCAAATATGGGGGGACCCAGTTTACTCGAATCCCATATTGTCCCAACTCTGCAGCAGTATTTCTCATCATCAGCCCTACAACCCCTTATTCTAAACTGGTGTAAGCATGAAATGCCACCCGTCTGGTAATGGAACAAACACTAGCAGTTGTAATTATGCTACTCTAGAATTTGGTATCATTACACCAGGAAAGCACCAATTAAGTTGACACTGACGATCTTTTTGAATTCAGCTTTGTTATTGTCATGAATGTTGGGTTGTGGTATGCCAACAATACCTGCATTGTCTAGCTTTCCATACTTGGAACAGCTGCATTAACAGTGTTTTCTACGTCTTCTTCTGCGACCTTGCAGTGGACAAATGAGCTTTCTCCATCTAATTTTCCAAACACTGCACGGCCTAAATCGTCTTGGATATCTGCGATCATCACTTTAGCTCCGTGCTTGGAGAAAAGCCTTGCAGTGCATTCCCCAATGCCGCTAGCAGCTCCTGTGATGAGAGCCAGCTTGCCTTCTTGCCTGCAAATCCATAATTTATAATAATAATTAAAAAAAACAGTGATGTTGGAATTGCTTATAGGACTCTGAGGTTTTGAGTTTCAAAAACCAGTGGGAAGCCAATATCACCAGAAGAAAGAAAAAGCTACTACTGTCATATAGCTTAAGGCACGCAGGAGTGGCTGATAATCAATTTAGTAGCGTTAGTATCATACCTTGTTAGAGCTGCTGAGGCTAGCGATGAAACACTGGTAGCCATGGTAAACCAAAATATTGATCTGTGAAGCTCTATCTTGTCAGAGAAACAGAGTGTTCTGACCTTATCTCCAGGACAACTTTGTTTTTATTATGACAAAGATCAATGAATCACATTCCCATGTGATTCACGTTGCACGGGAGGAAGGAAATCCAATCTTTGGAAAACACGATAATCTTTCTTTGGTTATTGACCAAAATAAAAAATAAAAAAAAAGGGCGTAGGGTTGGTACACAATCACTATGAGCTTCTGCATTTTCGCACATGAATACAGTCGATAGGTAGGATGAAAGAACTGTCCTCCTCTATGGTATCGGTTTTATTATTATGCAGCCATTGATTAAGAAAAAAAAAATGAGCCACTAACAACTCGTATTCTGTCATTAAATATTATTTGGGTTAAAAAAAATTAAAAACTTGCTGATTTAACATTTTTACACTTTCAGAGAAACCTTCATGCAGGAGGAGTTAAGGATGGCATTCATACTCTAGTCCCAGAAGGCTTTGTAAAAGCAAAATATTTGATTCACTTCCAACGTTCGGAACGTCGCCACAAAGATAGCAACAAAACCAGCAAACCCAGCAAAATAAAAAGTAAAGATTTGAGTCTACGATTGACCATCCTAGTTGACGATAAACCAAGCACACATTTTGGTGACTCATTTGAGCTTGGTAATTCAGTCTCATAAACAGAATACTTCTCGGTTTTGCTTTCATATGCCTCTGAATCGGATTTGCCAGCCCTTTCCTTTGTTAACTTGATTCTTCGGTTTGCTGTTCCTTGCAAAGGAATGGACTCTGAAGGAAGTGCTTCTGAAACAATGAATTCCACAGGTTGTTGAGCTTCTGTCTGCGTCTTGGACTTGCTGGCAATTATTGGGAGGAACTCAGGAGTAACATACAATGAGGTTTCATCCAATTTAACAATGTCATCTTTCAATATATCAGCATAAAAATCTTCTTCTTTGTTAGAATCCTGCAATTTAAAAATAAAATGAATCAGAAATTGAGGTTGGACTCAAGTCTTGACCGGATGAAAAAATTGAATACTGTACTGGTAGGCATCAGAACTCCAGAACCATAACGAGTGAAGCAACTCTAAAACAAGAAATAGATAAATAAAAAAAGGATGAATTTTTGAAGGGGAAAAAAAAGAACTAGCACATAAGCAAATAAGAAAACCTCGTGTTGTTGGCTGGAAGATTCTGCAAGTGGAACCTCATTTGATAACTTCTGTTCAGATTCAGATGCTGAATCAAATTGCTCAACAGAATGAGAATCATAACTGCTACTACACTTTTTTGAGCATTCAGCGGCCTTGTCCCCTCCAGACATGCCCACACGATCAGCAGCACCTTCAGAAACTGATAACTGTCTTCTACTTAGAGAAGTCCGGTTTGAATTGTCATTTGGACGAAACTCAACATTCTTCCTAAGGCGGCAAACAACAAGAGAATCCTGCAGTTCACAGTGTCAATTAAACAACATATTTCATCAGCTTTTTAGAAAGAACTTGTGTCAACATCTTACAATGAACTAATATTGTTCTAGTAAAGGTAAAAAAGAAAAAATCTATCCAATGTCAAAATTCATCTGCAGCAAATGATTACAGGGCCAAACAAATTATTAAAAGGCTTGTTGCTAATGTTTTATCCGGATAAAAAAAAAGACAAATGTCTAACAACATTCCACCCACCTACCATCATAGGCCCAGGCAATCATCATGTAATCCACAACATCCTTCAATCAATGCAGTCTTGTGCTTAAACAGGGATGTAAATTTCTTCCGAACATTGATGCTTCAATGTAACAACATCAGAACTATTTCAAGGGCTTTTCATGTGTGTTAGAACATCCATCCAAAATCTTACACCAACAGGTGGTGAGCCCACAATATAAGGCCATTCCAAATTCTATTCATAGTCCATAACTGAATCGATTGGGTTATATGAGATTTTTTTCTTTCTTTTTTATTAAAAACAACAACAACAACAACAAAAAAAACCAAAAAAGGAGGTTGCATTCAGTTTCATGTTGCTAACCTGAAGTTGTGATTTAACGCGAAGGTGGCAAGGTTTTAAGATTTTATTTTACTTTGGTTTGTTTGTCCTATTTTACTCAAGGACTTGAACTTGATGACATTACAAAAAGGAGTAATTGTTTCAATTTGTTAGTGTGCAATGTCGAAGTCGAAGCAAGTAGTGATCCAAAATTTTCTCCATCATCTAAAATTATGCTTCACTAACGAAAAACAGAACAGAGGAAAAAGTAACTTATTATAAAAGCAGAATCACCTGAGATTTCCCCTGCATGCAATACTCGTGCATAATCCATTCCGTCCTTTCCCCTTTGGGGCACGACCAACATGGAACACCAGAGTTCTCTTTGTACCAATCACATTAGTGCCTGACTTAACATTCCGTTCTTTTCCAGTAGCCTTCCAATAACCGAGCTCTGTCGCCCTCTTACTTTGCGAGCCATTTGGGTATTTTCTTCCGCGAGAGGAAAAGAAGAACCATTCATTTTTAGAATGGATGACTGATCTCGCTGATTATACAAATAAACCAGCAATAATCAGCGTCCAAACGATGACAAATTTCAGTTAGTTTTCTTAAGAGAATATAATCATGATGCTAGTGCACCACCAAAAATACTTACATCATCGGCATCTTTCAACACTCCCTTCGTTTAAAATATCGTTTAACAATTCAAGAGCTATTGACCCACAGCCAAACAATTCTATGAACTCATAAGCTACAACGGTTGCTATAGTTTTTTTTTTTTTTTTTGGTCAATGAGTTTCCATAGCTACCCTTGAGCAAGAAAAGATATTAATTTTAATATCATCAAAATATTTAAAAATTTTTAAAACATATTGTAATAATAAATAAATAATAAAATGCAATCAAATTATTTCCCACAACGCACGTGGCAGATAAAGAGAGATCCACGTGGCTGAGCCCATAGGATGAGGTGACAGAGATGTTACGCGTGGAGTTGCATATGGAAAAATAAAAGAAAAAAATAAAAAAAAAGTGAGTAGTTAAAAAATAACAGAAGCAGATACCAGGCAAATCCCATGGCTCGTATCTGCAAATATCAACCTCCGAAATAACCTCCACGCACTCAGCTCCCTCCATCTTCTTCTTCAGGTAATAAGATATCAACTCCACGTCTGTTGGACAGAACCGAAACCCTGGAAAATTGGACGACGCTTGAATCGACATCTGCGTCTCTTTTGACACCCCGTCCATCCTTCTCTTTCTTACGGTTTGTTGCTTCAACGCTTAATTAGTATATTATTTTTCAGATAAAAAGAATAAAAGAAAAGTTAGAAAGGTGAGAATTCTTTTCTTTGGCTCTAGTTCTGGGCTGGGGGGTGAAAGGGATTTCTTTTAGTCTACTGTGGTGTTAGAATTGGTTTTTCCTTTCGTGTTGCAGAGGCCGAGAGAAGCTGTCTATGCGCTAACTGAAAAGGGATATGACTGGCAGCAAGTTGCACCCTTTGCACGGACCGTCTCTGAGCGTAGAGTCACGTGCTTAACTATTAGGTCCATGATCCAGAGCAGCTATTGGTGACAGCCGATGGTTGCAAATTGTTAGCTGATAAATACACAGAATTCGATAAAAAAAAATTTATGAGCTGTTGCTGGTTTCATATGAGATGACTAATATAATATATATTTTTTACTGTATTATATATCATAGAATAATTAAAAATTCTAATTAATTATATGTAGCCTTACGTTATTTAGATTTACAAAATATAATTTTAAAAATGAGATTTTATCAGTAAAAATTTTTAACATGAACAACTAAATTATCTATATGTCTCTTATCGAGTTATTCAATTTTTCTTTATTGAAAAAAACTATTTCATAGTAAAGAAACAAAAATGATAGCTTTAAAAATATTAAATGATTGTTGGCTGAGTACAAATTTTTTTTTAAAAAAAAAAGTAAAAAACTGGATAATATAAAACACTAGTATGATAAAGTTTAGACTGTATTACTTTCACTTTTTGAGTTTTATCATACTACATTATTTAATTTGAGTTTTTATATATTATATTAAAATGCTTTTATAATTTGATTTTATTAAATTGAAAAGTCATTTTTACTAAAATTTTTATTAAACTAGTATACAAATTTATATTATTTTTAATTTCTAATTTAATGTCTGCCACCGCCACCACCGTATCAATAGGATCATCATATTTTATTCCACCATCAATAACTATTAATACAACATAAATTAAAATTTATTCAACAATTGAAAATTTAATTTGTGAATAAATCTCTTTTTACAAGTATAATTCAATGAAAATATTACAATGACATGAAATCTATCTTAACACTTGCGATTCCTTTTCTTCAATGATCCACTGCTACCAGTTTAAAAAAATTATCAAATTTTACCACTTATGTTAAATTAGTTATTTATTTTTAATTTGTATTAAATTGATAATTCATCAATTATTTTTGTTTTAAGTCGAAATCACCCTTGAAAATTCGATAATTTTTTATTGAGTTTGCACTAGAAAAAGAATCTCCTTTAAATATTTTTCACATATGTCTCTACTTTATTAGACATGTCGCCTTAATTGTTTTGTGATAATGACGTGACATGTTGACGTTACGTTTTTTTGTTGATTTTAACACTTACAAAAATTTTCCTCCATTTTCTTACCCACCAAATACTTATCTTTTCTTCAAATTCACAAAACAATACTTGATTCTTTTATTTTGCAACCCTCTTAAAAGCAAATCATTGATTGGTATCATTAGACTTGATTTTGATTTAGTTTCCATTTACAATAACATCATTATAACTCTAAAAATAGTGAACCTATATGCCTGTTGTTATAAAAATCTTTGACGATCATGAAGACTAAATAAAAAGGCTAATAACAATTTATAATGCCCTTTTTTTTTTTTGTACTTGTGTTTTGGCACTTTTAATCAAAATCACTTTCAAACCTTCAGATTTACCAGTTTGCATATGCAAACATCTCCACCAAAAGGGCATTAGAGATGACAAAGGTAGAAACAACAATAGAATAATAGATGAGAGGGTTGATAATAGATTAATTTTGATAAAATGAATTTTGGTATAATCAAGTAAAAGAGTGATAGAGAGAAAGGCTCTTAAGATAGAGAGAACACGAGATATAGAGAAATAGTAGAGAGATAAGGAGACAGGGAGATAGATATAATAAACCTTGGGGGCAGAAAAAGAGAGGTAATATTGAAAGTGGATTAGGAATTCTCATTGAACTTATGGTAATAAAATTTTTAGTTTTTATAACACCACAAATTGGAAGATTTTATATTTTTAATGAAAAATTTACATTACAAGTTTAAACAAATGGAGAATAGACATTCCATTTTAAATATTATTTTCTTATTTGATTTATTTTTTTCAGCACTTGGAACTTTGTTCCTTTTTATTAATAACTTTATTTTTTGATATAAATGTTATTTGTAGTAATATATATTTCTTAGTAATATTTTAAATAATTAGAGATAGTGATAAAAATTGATTGTCAGCTTTCACTATAGTAATTTATAGTGACAATTTATTTTTTTCACAATAAAGATTATTTATTGTGGCAAATAAAATTATCATAATAGCATAAATGATCATTACTTTTGGAGTGTAAAATAATAACAAAACAAAACAAAGCAAGTCAAGATGTATAAGCAAGGTTGAAGCCATTGGATATGAGAGAGGTGGAAAAGAATGGTGCTCCTCAATGTGGCTTTACTACAAACTGCATTGCTACTCCTCAATGTGGCTTTACTACAAACTGCATTGCTACTCCTCAATGTGGCCTTCTTAGAGGCGTCAAATCCTAGGATTTTGCCTTTACCCTCCATTTAAGCCAAAAAGTAAATAAAATGATAGGAGAAGCTTGGGGTTATAGAGTAGGAGATTCATGATTTTGGTGATATTTGAAAGATGAGGTGAGACAAAAAAAAAAAATTGGTATTTGCTATTTGATGAGCAAATACCAATTTTTGAAGGGATTGATGAGTAAACCAAAAGTTAGAGAAGTGTTGTTGTTTGAATGATTGATATGGTGAGTCGAACGTTTGATAAATAAGGCTCATCAATCCCTTCTCTAATTTTCTATTTGCATAGAGATTAGACGAGCAAATAGAAAATTAGGGTAAGGAAGTGTTGCTAGTTAATGAGCAAACAAAAAATTTAGTGTTTGTTATTTGGGTGATATTTGAAGAGACTAAGTGTGGAGTTTTTTTTTTTTTTTTTTGTTTCGTTGATGAGTAAATGGAAGAAAATCAGAGATTAAGGATTTTGATTGATGAGATTAAGAAAATTAGAAAATTAGAGATTTAGAAAATGAGTTAGAAAATTAGAGCTTCCCATGTTATGAGTCACGTCAACAACACATATCAATAACACACATCAATAACTAGGATGAAGTGGATAATGGGTTGGAGACACATGTGAAAAATATTCTATATTCTCTTATTGGTGCCATCTCATAAAAAATTCATTGGATTTTCGATAATTATTGTCTCTTGAAATAAAAATAATATGTAGATTATTGATTTGATACAAATTAAAAACAAAAAAATTAATTTGATAAAAGTAGTAAAATTGGGTAATTACCCATGTCATTAACCCGACTACTACCACTACCATGTGAATCACTTATGCTTCTTCAACTAAAAATCATTGTTATTTCCACTATTTAAAACGAAACCATTTCTTTAATCATAGCCAAAATCACTACTATAAAAGCAAGGTAAACTTATAAAATAGGCAAATCCTAAAAATCTAGTAATAATTTAAATCTAAATCTCTGCATATCAGTGCAATTTTAATTTTAACTTTTAAAATTATCAAAATAGACTAAAATTATGAAATTAAGTGCAATAGTAACCCAACACGTGTTTTAGTCAAAATTAATAACTTCGTAATAAATCAAAATCGTGAAATACATAAACATAAAAGGTATGCTAATCAAATATATCTTTTGATATAAATTTCACTAAAAATTGCACCACAAATATATAAGTTGGGCTAATATTACACTCAATATTATAATTTTGCTTATTTTGATAATTTCTAAAAGGCTAAGGCTTCTAAAATTCAAACTTTTTCGAGTTTTGATAAAATTTATTAATCATTTTAATTTTGATAAAATTAGCTAAAACTAATGAAATTTTGGCAAATTTAACCAAAATTCAAATTGATCAAAATAGGATGATATATCACATGATGTAACAAATCAGTTGATGTAAATTTTTGTAAAAAAAGTTAAAAAAATCAGTTAACATTATTTTACTATGACGCATCATCCTATTTTGATCAATTTGAATTTTGGTTAGATTTGCCAAATTTTTATTAGTTTTGGTTAATTTTGTCAAAATTCAATCAATTTGTCAAAAATAAAAAAATATTTGGATTTTAAGAGCCAACGAGCCTTTCTAAAATTTAGTCAAAATCACACTAACACACAATTATCATTAGGCGATCCCAAAATTCAATATTAATCCATGATATTCAACATCCAGATTTTCATAACCAAAAATCATATCAAGAACCACTTCAAAAGCTAATCAAGTGTCAAATCACAAAATCTTCAAAGGAAAAAAAGAAAAAGTGAATAAAACAAAGACCTTTCTTGCATGAGAGTTTCCCAAATTTGAGCCTGATGATTTTACTATCAATATTCAAGTTGTAATTTTATGTAGGGTAATGAAGATTGTATTCATCTACAAGGATTCACCCAAATGTCAAATCCTTAAATATGAATAACTCGAGATGTTTAACACTTTTTTCAGGTTATATTGAATTTTCAAACCCACATCTTTGATGGACTGAAGATGGGACCTTCCAAAGATCTATTTACACCAATATCCTTGTCTGAAATTCCAACTCTTGATTATTTTCTAAGGCAATTTCTACTAAGCTGGTTAGAGATGTACCCTTTAAACATTGCAATACAAGGCACCATCACACTCTTTTATTGCACAATGACTTAAAGCTAAAAGCAAGAACAAGATTGTATTATATATCCTTTTCTAATTTCTTTGCGGTCATATTATATAGCAATTATTAATGGGCAGAGCAACTATCCTGAATCGTACAAGGATCGTGCCATTGATTAGGGAAAATTTATCATCAGATTCTTACCTAATGAGTGGTAAATAAGCCTAAATAAATATAACTTAGGATTAATGTAAAAGAGGCATTTATTTAGGATTATTGTAAAAGAGGCATGTATCTCGATAATTAAGAAGCATCACATCCCTTTTCATCTTTTATTTTTTTTATCCTCATTTTTATACAATTATTATATAGAAATGTTGATTTCAAATAGTGTAACAAAAAAACTAAATAGAACTGAACAAATAAATAATCAATCAAACAATTAATTATATATTCTATTCCTAAAAACGCATGAAAGTTATGCTCCAAATTGCCTATAGATTTTAAAATGTCAAAAATTCTAAAAATAATTAATAGAAAAGCAAAATTTCCAATCAAAATTGGTGTGGAATCATATCAAGTGTGGGCATTGATTCTTTTCTTTTCATATTTTATAAGAACGATCCATAAAATAAGATTTTTTTTTCCTAATATCATTATGTGTTTAATTTTTATATAAATATATGAATGTGAATGAGGAGTATTTCTAGTTCAGCATAATTATCTTGTAAATAATTAAATTTACTTTATTTTCATGTTCTATAGATTCGGATATAAAAATAATTGAAAATCAAGATTTTTGGAGTCCGCATAATCTGAATATCAGGCTAGCATTCATCCAGATTTAGTATTCAAGCATAAATGCTTGCTAAAAAATCATATGGATTGTGTCATAGCCTATGATTTGGGTCATTAACTCCCTGAAATACTTAATTGACCAAAACTTTTGTAGGAGGCTTTCCAAATAATCATATGGGTTGCATCCCATGTCGTGACTCAGTTATATAGTCCTCCCTTAAGTGACATGAGTATATATTTGATAGCACCTTATATGGGTCGCATATAGGCCGTCATTCCCACCATGCGATGAATATATAACAAATATTTAAAGATTTCTTTTTTTTTTTTTTTCTAAGGAAATAAGCCATATACACAATCATAAAAAGACCCATTTATGTAAGAGTAATTTTTGAAAGAAATAGGAGCGAACTTAATGTTATTTTATCTAGTTTTAATGATTCAAGAAGGCTTAAAATCATAAAAGTAGGTTCAATTGTAATTGATCTTAATAAATAATCCAAAAAACTTAATGAATTCTTCTTAGAATTTGTGGCAATAAAATTGGCATAATTCTATGGGGTGTATACTCAATTTATAGTTTGGAAGAACATATTGAGAGATTTAGAAACATCAATTTTTAAGTGAGCAATCGTAAATATTCAAAATGATAATCTATTCATATATGTATAGGAATGTATTATTGTGAAACCTGAGTCCCTAGAACTTATAACATATAAAAATTTTCACAGTTAATTTTATTTATTACTTTAATTCTTGTTATTTTGGATAATTGCCCATTTTCTTTTAATTCAAATTGCCAAATAATAGAGTATTTAGTAATTGTGCAATATATCTCCAATAGAATAATTTGTATTTACTATTATCTTACTTGAGTGACTTGTATATATATAAGGTTACACATCAACAAATGATAAGAACGTGTATAACTTATCCTAAACCCACATAATATGGTGTTACCTTTGCCTAAGGATCCTTCAAAAATCAAGTAAGAAACGTTAATTCCCAACTAGAACTCTAGATAATTTGTATCTATCAACCTAAGTTATAAAAAATTCATGGATATTTAATGTCCAAACCTAGAATGACCTAAGTCAATTTTAAATTTAGAATTAAACAAGTTTACAATGCTACTTAAGCCCTCACTTAAATAACCTCACCAAATTCTTTTAAGAACCAAAGAAAAAAATAATTTCTCAAATGAAATCAAAATTGCAATGCTCAAAATTCAATTGCAAATACATGGTTTGGATGGCTTATTTATAGGCATTATAATTTAAGAATAAATGACTAATTCCTAAACTAGAAATTAAGAAGCAACAAAATAGGAAAAAGCTCAATGTCAATTCAGTCAACAAGGGCATCCAAACTTTCTAATTATTAACTAATAATTCAATTCAACAAACAAAAGAAATCCTATTCTAAAAAGGAAGTAGTATTTTGCTAATAAAGAAAAAGAAGAATATTTTTAAGATCTTGCATATTTTGGAAGATATTTGATTTGACTTTATTGACTTCTTTTAGCATATGTGCCCCCACTTATGTCTTATTTAAGAATATAATTCTTCCAACTAAAGATTTAAAATATTTTTAGAAACTTCTTAGAACCTTCATGAAATCTTATAGAATATTATTACATATATAACCTTTACAAGTGCACAAATCGCTTCAAGTAATATAATAATAAGTAGAGATTGTTCCCACGAGGATTGTTTCACACAAGTACTAATCAAATCTAAATTTTTTCTATTATCTAGTAACTAAAATAATAATAGAATAACAAATAAAAACTAAAATTATAAAAATAATTAAACAAAACTAAAATTAAATTAAAAAAAAAACTCTTATGACAATGATTTCTAGAAAATTTGGATACGCTACAATACCATCGCATAAATATATTAAGAGAACTATTTCAATTGAGATTGGGTTGTGCTTGAAGATAGATTTTTCTAATTTATCTAATAACAACTCTCGAGCAAAATTGAGTCTATTATTAATAAAATTATGCATACTCTCATGACAACAAATTTTAATAACAATACATTAAACTTCATGAATAATCCTTAAATATCTCTAAAAGTCAAGTATACTCTTATAGTCTCAATATTCTAGTTTAACATGTTAGGACTAACCCTAGACTTCCACTCTCGCTCCATCATCTAGAATCTCAAACATTGCATATATGCGACCATTCACACACACCAGATCAATTAAGATTAAACATATTAAATCAAAATATTCAACACAATTGAAGTGAAAATGAAATATACATTGAGCTTACACCCTAATCTCTAGAATTGAAGCATTAGTTCATCCTAGAAGAAAAAAAATAAAGAAGAAGAAATCCATTAAATTGAGTAGAAGAATTTCCAACGAAAAGAGTCTTACTAAACAAAACAATGAAAACCTGAGAGAAGATGTCTCTAGTCTTTACAAAATCTTCTTTTTTATTTAATGTAGATGTATATCTACTTTTCTCTCCTAAAATTATGCTCTTTTTTAGCCCATGAATCTCTATCCAAATAGGCCAAATCTTTTTAAAAAGCAGTGTGCAATATGCATTTTAAAAATTAGATTAGATGTCTTGTATGACGCGATGTATGGGTCATGTAATTGCCTATGCACTTAACTTTTACGCGATTTTGCAATACTTACTAGTCAACTTTGTATCCTTGCATGATCCAACATATAGGCTATGTAATAGCCCAACAACACTATTAAAAATTGTAATTTAACTCATTTTTAAGAGATTTCTGTGCAAATATTAAAACATAAATAAACTTATTTCATCATAAAAATATCATAAAAACTAGAAAAATTTCTAATTTCTAGTCTAAAAATATATATTAAAAGAATCTATATCAAACTCTATCAAATTTAGAGTTTTACTTGTCCTCAAACAAAACAAAGAAATAACCAAAGAACTTCTTAAATCACAATTACAAACCCTTAAACTTAGAAAACTCTATAATGAACTAACACAATCAAACTCATAAAAAAAATTATGATATTGAAGAGCACTCTCAAAATTTTTACAAGCAATTCCAACCATAAAATCAATCAAGAAATATGCAAAAACCACAATGCACATGTCTGTCTACTAATACAATTTAAAATCAAACATAATACAACCTAATATTGTCAAATCTCTTCCTACACAATGTTATGCAAAATTTCATAAGCAAGAACACACAATCAATCTCCACAAAATGTGTCTCATTAAAGATAAAAAGGTCTTTATTAGCTTATAACATGGCTAAATGGAATTGGCTTGTCAAGAAAAATGGTAAAAGGTTCAAGTAAGAAAATTTTAAAAATTAAAATAATCAAGTGACATTAAAAATTGTCATATCAAATCTAAAAATTTTCAACCTGTATAAATCACTTTTTTCTTTTATTGCTTACAACAATCACTCAAATAATTCCAATTCAACACAAAATACAAGAGTAAATTATATACATAATGCATCACACATAAGCATTATGAGTTTCTAAAAATTTAAGTGGTAGAGCTCAAAAGACTTCATAATTCTAAATTTTTTCATTTTCTATTTTTTTCAACTCTTTTTTTCTATTTTTCTTTAGCTTTTTTCTCTTTTTTTGAAAGAAACCAACCCAAATAATCAATAAATTTCAAAGATGCAAGTATTACGTGTCTTTACTATTACCTTCCAAATATTCAAATACTTGCATATATACTCAGACATATAACCAAGAAGGAAATTCCAGCTTTTTCAACATACATAATGACAAATTCTTGTGTCACTCAATAATTCCAATCCTAAATTCTCTTGAAGGTAGACCATGATGATGGTTATATGGTGATAATCTTAAGGGTTCTAAGAAAAAGTCTTATATACACTCTTAGAGTGTATTTCACGGCTTAAAAAGGGTGAAAAAGATAAGAATAATAAGGTATTAAGCGGGCTAAATGTGTTAACACAAAAAATATCTAAATTATTTCCTTGATCAAATGTGAATTAATATTTCACCTCAAAATATTATATGTCTTGTTCTAGAATTAGTGGAAAAGTTTTTAAAAACTAGCATGCATATGTTTTGAAATTAAATAAGCTATCATTGCGAGGTGTAATGGTTCAAGCAAATTCTTTAATCAACCTAAACAAGAAATTACTTGCATCTTTTATCAGCCTTATTCAAATGTCCAAATTTTCTAATAAAATTAATCATGCACAGTTTCATTATAAGCATTTCAAAATCCAAAAATTCACAAATCATTAAGTGATCACTCTTAAGGTAATTCATCTTAACTCTTAGATCAAACAACCTACCCAAAAGGAAATAAATCATTGAAATTCTCAAATCAACAAACCTAAATTTTCTTTTCACAATTTAAATAAATGCCAAAGAAATTGAAAGAATAAATCAATTCTAATTTCACAAAAGAATAAAAATTGAAAAAATTAACTTAAGTCCATCCCCAAACTTAAATTAAACATTGTCCTCAATGTTTGAAAAGAAAATAAAATTACAAGGACAAAAAGAAAGAACATTACTCCTTGTCATGTGAGACTTTATACTTGTTTGAAGCAATATTTTCATAAATGAATGAATCCATAACCATCAATTGTTGTACATTAGTTTTTTCTTGAAATGAATCTAGCAGCATTTCTGTTATACATAAGTAGTCCCAAAATTTCTAAACAACTGTATAGCAATATCAATCCACAGATTTCTCAATAGACTCAACAAAATTTTTCAAATTCAACAAAATCAAATTTTATTTCTATAATTTTTAGATTTACACATAATTTCAATTAAGTACACACATTTCTAATCACTAACTTGTGTTGTCTTGTAATTATTCATAACAAAAGTAAAAACGTTGTTAATAAATTGGTGTCATCAACTCAAAACAAAATGCAATTCAATTTTGCATAGTTAAGAGGAATCATAATTTAGCAACCATGACTGCCAAGCTTTTACACTTTCTTTTACATGTAAACAAACCCACAAAGACATATTTCCATTCTTGAAAAATAAAACTAAAAATCACAAGCTAAATACCTAAGGTCCTAGTAATCACAGTTGCTATTTTTGAAAAAAGTTTCTACATATGCAATTCAATAAGTACAAGTTTCATAAACAAAATATTTTTTTTCTCATTATTATATCTACCAAAAAAATAAAAAAATAAAAATACTAAA
Source organism: Omphalea diandra (assembly GCA_949677035.1). Taxonomy (NCBI): domain Eukaryota; kingdom Viridiplantae; phylum Streptophyta; class Magnoliopsida; order Malpighiales; family Euphorbiaceae; genus Omphalea; species Omphalea diandra. The sequence continues at coordinate 9,707 of CATIWR010270978.1, read as the reverse complement.
CAGATTAACTCAATAGATATAATTCACAACAAAATAATTCAAATAATTGATATAAAAAAAAATAACAAATACTTAATAAGTAAAACATAAAATTACCCCAACATCCAAACACCCAAACATTCAAACATTAAAAAAAAAAACTGAACCAAATTACTAATTCAGATCTTATAACCATCAAATTAAAATCATATAAAAATCAAACAAAAAATATCACAAAACAAAATTACAAAAAAAAATCAATTCTAAACTGCAATAGTTTCAAAAACAAAAATATCCAACTGACAATACAAAAAAATAAAAAAAAAAAGAACAAGAAAAAATAGAAGAAGAAGTAGATGAAGAAAAAAATTAAAGAAAATCAAAGAAAAAAAATTTAAAATCACTAGTTTGTTGGTGGAAATTGTTATTGTGAGAATCTCATTTGCGCAAAAAAAAATTGTTGCAGCTTGTTGTAAATCAGATCTAAGCTCTCCATTATATAATGACTTTGATTTTGTTGATTTTTCAAAGAAGAGAAAGAGATAACCTTCTTTTTATGATTTTTTGACGATGGAAATGATAGGATTTGGGTGGTTTTTGAAGGAAGGAGAAAGTAAGTAGGTTGAGAAAAGGTGGGTAGAATGAGAGAAAGGAGGAGGTGGCTTGAGTAAAGTTTAGGGTTTATGTTGTTAGGGTTAGGAGGAAAACAAGATGAGTATTTAAAGGGAGTTGTCATCTGACGTCGCATGGTCCGATGCATGGCCCTTGCAACTTGTCTGCAATTAAATTTTAGTATTTTCCTCTATTTTTGAATCTTCAAAGTGTTATACCCTCCATAATCACATCTACTATTGCTGCCCCATGATCATTGCTCTTTAAATCATTTGTAAGTAATCAAAATTAACTAAATTAACTCAAATTAAACACAGAAAAGTAACCTAAGAATTAAACTAGCAAAAATTACTAAATTTTTAAGAATTTAAACATTGCAATGACTAAAAATTTAAAGAAGAATGAGCATGCAAAACATTAAATAAAAAATTAAAATAATTGAAGCTAACTAAACCATTGGTTTGCCTCCTAATAAACACTTGTTTAAAGTCATTAACTTAATTTTTTCTTAGATTCTTTACTTGAAGGTGAATTTATGAGAAGAATTTCTCCATTTTGTAATACATCATTATAAAAAGAACACTTCAATAACACCATTTTCTTGTAACTCTACAGCTCCATAAGGTAAAATTTGCACAACTTGTTGTCCATCTTTAAGTAAGGCTCACGAAATTACTTAGCATGTCATGACTTGTCTTTCTTTTTACATATTTGAGCATTTTCATAAGCATCACCTTAGAATACATATCTCAAATGAAGAGGAAGAGGTTTTGGCTCTAGAAAATGGAGCTTTTTCAATTGAGGGAAAATTTTTTCCTTTTCCTAAATTCTCAAACCTGTAATCTTTAAATGGAAGATTTGCTTTTATAACTTGGTCTTCCTTTTCATGATCTTCATGCAACGATGATGCCTCTTGAATTAAGTAAGTCTGAATGGATCCTTAGGATGCTTATTTTGAGAAACCTCTTGAATTAACTCATGAATTGCATATACTCTATTGCAATCTTTAATGAAGGAAGACTATTTCATAGCTTTGAAAACATTGAACTCGATTGATTCTCTAATCACATTCAAAGTTAGCTTGTCATATTTCACATTAATTATGGCTCCTTTAGTTGTCAAAATGGTCTTCTAAGAATCAAATGTGTGTCTACATCCTCATCCATGTGAAGCACAATGAAATCCATCAGTATAATAAAATTTCCTACTTGCATGAGAACATTCTCCATCACTCCAATCGGGTGTCTAATAGAGTGATCCACTAATTATAAAATCACTGTAGTTGGTTGAATTTCATCAAACTTTAATTTCCTGCAAACGAAAAGAGGCATTAAACAAATACTTGCACCTAAATCACATAATGCTTTATCAAATTTGCAATCATAAATTTGATAAGGAATGAAAAAACTCCCTAGATCCTTAAGTTTCGGAGGAAGCTTATTTTTAATTTTGGCACTTCACTCTTCTGAAAGGGTGATTATCTCAAATTGCTCCAACTTTCTCTTATTAGATAAAAGATCCTTAAGGAATTTGGCATATATGGGTATTTGTGCTAAAACTTCAGCAAATGAAATATTGATGTGAAGTTGCTTAAACATCTTTAAAAACTAGACATATTGCTGTCTAACTTGTGTTTTTGCAACCTTTGGGGAAAAGGAATAGGTGAAACATATGGTTTCACCGATGTAGGCTTCCTTTTTTCGTCCTCCTTGGCTTCTTCCATCTTATGATAACCAACCAGACTAAAAGTTATTGATGCCTTTTCATTTTTTAGTTATGAAATCTCAGGATTTATAGTATTTTAATCATTTTTAGGCTATTTTCTCACTGTCCACCTTGTGCTTGTGTAGGGGATCAGGTATCTCCATGCCACTCCGCTAAGTAATTATCTTGCATTATTCTCTTAGGTTAATTTTTGTTTGGTTGGGCAATGTACCTTACATTTTTTCATTGATAGTGTTAGCCAATTGCCCAATTTGCATCTCTAAGTGTCGATTGTGTTGCTTCATTTGGTTCACCCTCCCTTCAAGCTTGTCAATCTTGTCTAGCTTTATCTTCACCTTCTCAAACTTCTCACTTAAAAACTTTTGCATGTCCCATGTTTGTTTCTCTTCTTATTGAATTGGTTGAGCTATGAAAACTCCATCTTATTGCCTTTAAGAAAAATCAAGAGGATGAGAAGGCTTGGCTTGGTTGCTCTATGAGAAGTTAGGATGATTCCTCTACTTGGGATTGTAGGTGTTGAAATATGGATTGTTGGGCAGCTTATTAAAGTTTGAAATATATTATACTTTCTCACTTGAATTTTGAATAAAAGAACTCCTAACTTTGCATTTGGTTCCCATATGTGTTCCTTCACACCATTGATAATTCAATAGTGAAGTAGTGACGCATCTACACTCACACCTTTAATCTTCTTTATAGGAGCATCCATTTTGGTGTTAAGCATAGTATAAGCATCAATGTCAATACACATAACTTGCTTGTTGATCCCCTTTTCACTTACCCATTGGTAGTTGTTTGAGGCCATCATTTTTAACAAAGCATAAGCATCATTGGTTGACTTCCTCATAAGTGCACCTTATGCTACGACATCAATAGGAATGCGAACGAAATGATTGAGCCCATTATAAAAGGTTTGGAGTACCAACCAATCTCGTAAGCCATGATGTGGGCATCTTTTTTACAACTCCTTGAATCACTCTCATGCTTCATACAAATATCTCACCCGGCTCCTACTGAAAGCTTGCAATTGTTTGCCTTATCTGTGTAGTCTTGCCTCGTAAAAAATATTTTGTTAAGAAAGCTTAAGATAGAGCATCCTAAATAACAAATGAGTTAGGTGCCAATGAGTTTAACCATCTTTTTACCTTTTCTCTCAAAGAAAAAGGGAACAACCGTAATCTAATCGCATTATCAGTCACTCCATTAATCTTAAAAGTTGCACATATTTCTAGGAAATTAAAGATGTGGGCATTCGGGTATTCAGTAGTTTCACCCTTAAATGTGTTTTGTCGCGCCATCTGAATAATTGTCAGTTTAATCTCAAAATTGTTGGTTGTAACGGTGGTTTTTACAATGCTATATTGAGCCTTTTGGTTTTATGGCATAACAAATTCCTACAAGATTCTTGGTCTTCTTTTATCACCTATTGTAGCCTTAAGCAAATTCCAAGCACTTCACCTATCAAAAGAAACAAAACACAATTAAATGCACATAAATTAAAGAGGCAAAATTTGAACACTAGATTAATAGAAATCTTAAGTAGAACTAATATTATGAAAAATCAACATCTACCAACAGTTGTATATATAATCCTTGCAAGTACATAAATAATTTTAAGTAATACAATAATAAGTAGAGATCATTCCCATAAGGATTGTTTCACACAAGTACTAATCAACTCTTAATTTTTTTACTATCTAGCAACTGAAATAATAATAGAATAATAAATTAAAATTAAAATTATAAAATAATTAAATAAAACTAAAATTAAATTAAAAGAAAACTCTTGTGACAATGATTTCTAGGAAATTCAGGTATACCACAATACTATTCCATAAATATATCAAAAGAATTGTTTCAATTGAGATTGAGTTGTGCTTAAAGATATATTCTTCTAATTTACCTAATAATCTCTCTCAAACAAAATTGAGTTTATTATTACTGAAATAATGTCTACTCTCGTGCTCATAAAATTCAATAACAATGCATTAAGTTTCATAAATAATCCTTGAATATCTCTAAAAGTCAAACATACTCTCGTGGTCTCAATCTTCTAGTTTAATATGTTAGGACTAATCCTAGACTTTCACTTTTGTTCCATCATCTAAAATCTCAAATATTGCACACATACGGTCATTCATACACACAAGATCAATTAAGCTTAAATATATTAAATCAAGACACCCAACACAACTGAAGAAAAGATCACTTTACAGATTCATGAAATAAATATTGGACTTTAACTATAATCCTTAGAATTGAAGAATTAGTTCATTCTAGAAGTAGAAAAAAAAAAAAAAGAAAAAAAGAAATCCATTAAATTGAGTAGAAAAATTTTCAAAGAAAAGAGTTTTCCTAACAAAATAATGAAAACCCTAATAAAAGATGCCTCTAATCTTCACAAAATCTTCTTTTTTATTTGATGTAGATGTAGACCCAATTTTCTTTCCTAAAATTCTACTCTTTTTCTGTTCAAAAATCTCTATTCAAATAGGTCAAATCTCCTTAAAAAGCAGACTACGATATGCATTTTAAAAGCTGGATTTGATGCATTGCATGACTAGATGCTTGTGCTATGTAACTGCTCATGCACTTAACTTTTTATGCGATTATGTTCTGCTGACTGGTCAACCCTGTATACTTGCATGGTCCAATGCATAGGTCATGCAATAGCCCATGCAATACTACCGAAAACTGCAATTTAACTCCCTTTTAAGAGATTCCTATCTAAATATAAAAAAGACATAAATTAACTTATTCCATAATAAAAACACCATAAAACTAGAAAAATTCTTAATTCCTAATATAAAAATATATACTAAAAGAATCCCTATCAAATATTTTTAGTATAATTTTCTTCATTTATGTAGTTGGACTTGTAAATTTTATTTTGAGCATCCACACACAAAATCCATGCAACAACCCATGCAAAAAGCCTATACAATATTGCTGAAAACTGTAATTTAACTCTTTTTTAAGAGATTTCTGTGTAAATATAAAAAAGATATAAATTAATTTATTCCATAATAAAACACCATAAAAACTAAAAAATTTATAATTCATAATCTAAAATATATTAAAAGAATCTCTATAGTTCAACCTGTAGATTTTATTTTGAGGATCCACACACAAAATTGAAGTGTAAAATAATCATTTTATCCTTATGAAGAAGATTGTCTAAATAAGGCATGTCCAAGTATGGTAGCTCCAAATAAGGCAGATTCAAATACGACAACTCCAAATAAGACAAATTCAAATAAGGAAGATTCAAATAAAGAAGATCCAAATAAGACAACTCTTAATAAGGTAGGTGCAAATCTATTTGATATCTCCCTTCATCTTTTTATAGCTCTACGCTTGTTGTTAATTTGGTTCGCACCAATAAATCATCTCAGTTAAAATGGTTTTTTTTAATGGATCCCAATATTAAAAGACAATATGGAAATTATTTATAAATTCATACATATTAGATATCAAAGATTCCTATTTTTGAAAAGTGAGGGTGTAAAAATAACAAAATATAATCACTTAAAAATTGAGCTTCTTCACATAGAGAATAAAAAGAAAAAAATACATTCAATAACTAGTCATGGTCTTTGATGATGTGATAGACCAGAAGAATCACTATTCTAAAAATCTAATACCATCCGTTATTTACTTTTATTATAGTTGTTGTCTCAGTCACTCTCTAGCCCAATAGTTTTGACAAAAAGAATGGGAGAAGCATGAAAATGAAAGAGAAAATTAGAGCTTTTTTACTTTTGGAAACCTTTGAATGACATTTCTTTTTTAGATAACTAATGATTCAACCAGTATCACCAAAAACCAAAGCCGCCAAACCTAAAGAAAGAAAAGAACCCTAAATTTCAATAAAAGGATAAATTATCTTAAATTGAATTATTCATAATACTATATCGATTTCAACTATGCTTTATTCCTTATTTAGATTGGGATTTTTTGAGGGGTTAACAATATTTTTTAAAGTTAAAAAAACCCTCACACTCTATTTGGGAAACTAATTCTTATGGTAGGGTAAGGTTTTTGGAAGGTTTAAAAAACTTCCAAAACCTCCATTTTATCAACTCACCAATTTGGTAAGTTGAGGAGGGTTGATTTTTTTATTTTATTTAACCTTAATTATTTTGACTTTTTCATCATTATTTTACTTTTATAATTTCTATTTAGTTATCTTATTAGAATTTCCATATTTAGAGGGTATTTTAGTAATTTTAATATGAAACTTTCATTAAACTTGTACTAATGACCACTTTTATCACTGTTTTTATCTTTTTAAAGTAATTTTACCTATCACATTTTGTTTAAAACTTTTTTGTCCTTGAATTTATTTGAAGTAATTTTGTTCCTAGCATTTTGTTTGAACCTCTTTTGCCTTTAACATTAATATAATATGACATATTTGCCATTATTTGAGATGATATTAACTAATCCTATAAACCTCTATGACATGATAATTACTTTAGTTGTCATGTGAAATTATTTAAATCAAAATTACATGAACAACTGAATAAAGAGGATAAATTTTTTACCACTGAAATTATAATATGACATAGTTATATCAACGTTAGGGGCAAAATAATTTCAAATAAAATGTAAGGGACAAAATTATTTTGAACTGAAATTCAAGGGTAAAAGTAGTTATTAGTCCCATTAAATTTACCTTTTAACCAAATGAAATAAACTATAAAACATATTTTACCTTACCTTCTTTCCAAACAAGACAAAATTAAATTAGGGTTAGTTACTTTAAACCCTCGCTTTTGCGATATTTAACTAGGTTATCTCTCACTTTTTAATATTATGATAAGTTACCCCTCATGTTCTTTGTTATACTAAAAAAGTTCCTCTGGCATTGCAAAAACCATTTTTTTGTTAGTCAAAGAAAATTTAATCAAAAGTGAATTTTGTGTTTTATTGAATTAAATATTATGATAAGTTATCTTTCATATTCTCGTTATACTAAAAAAGTTACTCTAGCATTATAAAAACTATTTTTTCCTTAGTTAAAGAGAATATAATCAAAAGTGAATTTTGTGTTTCATTGAATTAATTATTCTAAATCTTGACGGTTGTTATATTTAACTAAGTTATTTTTCATTTTTTTAATATTGTATTAAACCATTATTCACTTTCATTTTGTTACACTAAAAAGTTCTTTCGTTGTTTAAATAAATATAACGAAAAAAAAATGATTTTTAATATTGAAGAAACTTTTTAGTATATCGACGCAAGCGTAAAAGATAACTTAGTATAATATTAAAAAGTGAGAAACTATTTAATTAAATATGGTAAATATCAAAAATTTAAAATAATTAACCCGTTAAATTATTAACCTTACCTTAATAAATTTTATGTTCCTATAATTTAAAAAATCTTATTTTATCTTACCATCTATTTTTCCAAACAAGTTGTTAATGCATTTAGTATAACAAATATATTAATATAGATACAAATAAATAGAAATTATTTTGTTAACTCGTTTATGAGTTTTAATAATATAAATAAAATTTTATAATATTTATTTTTATTAACTCTAACTTAAAGTTAAAAATATTAATTAATTAATTAATTTTAATTAAATTTTTATTTTTTAAAAAAACTTTGAAATAAAATAAAGCTAATTAAGAAGAAAAATAATGGATGGATTGCACTCTCTCACCATACCAGCTTGTGTGTATATATACACACAAAGGAAAACGTGTTGAAAAGTCTGGAAATCTCTGGGACTTATAATAATTTTATTTTAAAAAAAAGAGAGAGTTGCAGTATCACGACCAAAGCCACTACTCCACCAAACAAGGAGGAGGACAAATGGCGCTAGTGGCAGCTCCACCAGCCGACGGCCCTTTTTTCGCGGAAGTGGACATGGGAGCAGACCCTTCCGCCTCTGCAACAGTCCGAGCCACCGTAGTTCAAGCCTCCACCGTCTTCTACGACACTCCTGCTACTCTTGGTAGCCTCAATTGCAATAAAATTACTAACTTTGTTGTTATTCTGCTGTAATATTTTTTTTAAAGATTCTGGATATCACTATCAGATAAGGCAGAGAGATTATTAGCAGAAGCAGTTGGATACGGCTCCCAGCTGGTTGTGTTTCCCGAAGCATTTGTTGGCGGTTATCCTCGCGGATCCAATTTTGGCACTGCTATCGGGGATCGTACACCCAAAGGACGAGAGGATTTCCGCAAGTATCACGCTACCGCCATTGATGTACCTGGTACTAACTCATGATAATAATCCGTGTAATTGATTAAAATTTAAATCTTTTCATTCCTTGTTCTACTTATTTGCAGGTCCTGAAGTGGACCGCTTGGCGGCGATGGCGGGAAAGTATAAGGTGTATTTGGTAATGGGGGTGATTGAGAGGGATGCTTATACTCTGTATTGCAGTATTCTTTTTTTTGATTCTCAAGGTCATTACTTGGGGAAGCACAGGAAACTCATGCCTACGGCGATGGAGCGTGTGGTTTGGGGGTTTGGGGATGGATCAACTATTCCTGTTATTGATACTCCCATTGGAAAAATTGGTGGTGTTATTTGTTGGGAAAATAGAATGCCTCTTCTGAGAACTGCATTATATGCTAAAGGTGAAGTCTTTTTTCCTGTTCTTAATAAAAACTTCCAATTATTTGCTATTCTTCATCATTTTTAAGGTATTTTCATATAGTTTTTTTGGTACTTCACTTGCATGTGTGTGTGCATGCATGCCTTCTATGTTCCTGCATGCCCAATTTTAACCTTTCTAACCCAAGGAGTGGGCATTGAGTTAACCGAACCTAGGAGCCTTTTAAATTCCCCTTATCACTGCTACTTTTAGCCACTTAGATGGTGTAACTAGTTCAAACAGAGGTTCAGTTTTGTATTGTATAAGCATTGCAAATTGCCAACTTTCCGTCTTTCATTTTTTGGATATTTTTGGTATAAAGTTTGATCATAAGATTGTTGAATGTGGCCAGGTCTTTTTGTAATCATACTAGCACTATATTTATGATGTGATGAATTGGTATTCAGACCTTGTAATGGTATTATGATAATCAAACTGTTGAATCGAGGTATTGTTTTTATTGAAAGCATAGGAGATGACAAGTTGGGTAGTGGTGACAAGTTCTGCTTTTGGAGAGATCCTTGATTAGAAGGACAGGCAGTTAATGAGATGATTTTGTTATGCTTAACACTATTATTTGGTTCAATTAGACTGTTCTGCTCTTTTATAAACATATATTCTATACTGCTCCATTTTAATTAGTGAAATTTATTTTTGTAGGTGTTGAAATATATTGTGCACCAACTGCTGATTCTAGAGATACTTGGCAAGCAACAATAAAGCACATTGCTCTTGAGGGTGGATGTTTTGTGCTGTCTGCCAATCAATT
>CATIWR010270973.1:0-12325 GCA_949677035.1 Omphalea diandra | reverse complement strand
AGAGTTTGGGTCACATATCTAGAGAAAGAATTGGAAGACTAGTGAAAGATGACATTCTTCCTTCTATTGATTTTGAGGATCTAGATTTTTGTGTGGATTGTATAAGGGGTAAATTGACTAAGAATAAAAAAAGAAAGGTAGTAATAGAAGTTTAAATCTTTTGGAGATTATCCATACTGATATTAGTGAACCTTATTCACCTACTATTTGTGTCAATAAATATTTTATGACTTTTATTGTTGATTTTTCACGTTATGGCTATTTATACTTGATAGGGGAGAAATCAGATGTCATTGAGATATTCAAATTTTTCAAAATTAAGGTTGAAAAACAATTAGGAAAAGTCATTAAAATTATGAGGTCTGATCGAAGGGGTGAATATTATGACAAATATAATGAGACTGGGCAACATATGGGAGAGTTTGCCAAATATTTGTAATAGTGTGGAATAGTTGCCCAATATACCATGCATGGTAGTCCTAAACAATATATTGTCACTGAAAGGTCAACAATTCTAGATGATTATGAGGTATATCTTGGTGAATGTGATTATAATATAGGTCATGTTATTGATCTTGTATCTTATGATGAGACTGTTAATAGTATTTATTCTGAATTCTGGATTGATGCTATGAAAGATGAGATGACATCAATGAGTCATAACAGAGTTTGGGAACTAGTGAAACTTCCTTCTAATAATAAACCCATAGGTTGCAAATGGGTATTCAAAACCAATAAGGATTCTAAATGAAAGGTTGAGAAATTTAAAGCCAGATTGGTTGCTAAGGAGTTTATATAGTGTGAGGGTATTGATTATAATGAGACTTTTTGCCCTGTTTCCTCTAAAAATTCCTTTAGGATAATTACGGTCTTGGTTGTTCATTTTGATTTAGAGTTGTATCAAATAGATGTCAAGACGACATTCTTAAATGGTGATTTGGTGAGAAAGTTTATATAGTACAACCTGAGGGTTTTAAAGAAAGTGATAAAGAACACTTAGTTTGTAAATTGAAGAAATCTATCTATGGTCTCAACCAAGTTTTGTGTCATTAATATCTCAAATTTGATGAGATAGTCACTTCACATAGTTTCATCGAAAACAAGATAGATTAATGCATCTAACATAAGATCAGTGGGAGTAAATTTATATTTCTTGTTCTCTATTTTGATAATATTTAGTTGGCTAGTAATGACATAGGGATGATTTGTGAAACTAAACAGTTATTCTCTAAGACTTTTGACATGAAATATCTTGGAGAAGTATCTTTTATCTTGGGTATTGAGATTCGCCGTGAATGGTCTCGACATTTATTGTGTGTCTTTCTCAAAGGGCTTATATTGATCGTGTGCTCAATAGATTTAATATGCAATCTTGCAAAGGTGATGATACTCCTGTAGCGAAAGGAGATAAATTCAGTAAGAAGTAGTGCCCTAAAACTGATATAGAAAGGCAAACCATAATTAATATTCCCTATGCAAATGCAGTTGACAGCTTGATGTACACCCACGTGTGTACAATACTAGATATTATATACATTGTCAGTGTTCTTGGTCGATATCTTTCTAATTCTGGTTGGGATCATTAGGTAGCTGCTAAGAAAGTGATGAGATACTTGCAAAAGACAAAGGATTGTATGTTGGTTTATAGGTGTGTGGATGATCTTGAAGTAGTGGGGTATTCAAACTCTGATTTTGCAGGCTGTAAAGGTGATATGAAATTCACTTCAAGTTATATTTTTATGCTTACTGGTGGTGTTGCTTCATGGAAAAGTGTTAAACAAATACTTACGACATTTTCTACTATGCAAACTGAGTTTGTTGTCTGTTATGGTGCTAGTACACAAGCCATATGGTTCAAGAATTTTTTTTTTTTTTTTTTTGGTTTGCTTGTGGTTGATTATATTGCTAGACCACTTCGTATCTATTGTGATAATAATGTTGTTGTGTTCTTCTATAAGAACAATAAAAGTTCAAGTGATTCTAAGCATATGGAGATCAAATATCTTACAGTCAGAGACTTAGTAAAGAAAGGAGACATTGAGATTCAGTATGTAAGTACTAATTTAATGTTACCTGATCCTCTAACCAAAGGACTCAGACCCATAGTTTTTAAGAAACATGTTTGTGATATGGGTTTGTGGAGTCTTTTGATGTGTTTAGTTAATGAGAGCTTTGTGCTTGTAATTGTACATCTAAGTTAAATGATCTTGCTACATTACTTATTCATATTTATATGAGTTGAGTATTTTGTGGTTGTTTATTATGCATATGTGCACATTCTGTATATATATATAGCATGCTATAGGTTGTGCGTGGTGTGCTTAAGATTGGTGTGATTATCTTAAGCTATATTAGTTTCCAATTAGATTTTTGGAAACAAAGACTAAGACATTGTGATTGTATTTTCAAATGAAAATAACAGTCTTATTGTGAAACCTTGTAAATTTATTTTGCTCGTTAGAGCATGTGTGAAAGAGAAATGTTTGGAGGACTGACAAGAAAATAGTATATTGATCACATATGGGCGTTATTTTCTTGCTACACTGTCATATCGGAATCCAGGTCGGTTAAGTTGTCAATATTTGTAACTATAGATTGATACTATGTCAATAAGGGGCATAACTACTGTCATGATCCGATATTGATAATTTAATATGGACAAAATTGTTTTTGTGGTCACTTTATCAATAAACTATATGTTTTCTAAAATTGTGTGGCCACACTTGAGTTTAAAGTATTCAGTCTGAGAATCGTTTTCAAAAATATTTTCTTTCTTAAAACATGAAAACGTTATAATTAATATTACCCAAGTGAGAGAATATTGAAATTTTTATGTGGGTTAATATTAATTATGAGTTTATTTTAATTATTTATAAAACAGACTGAATAATATAGTTTATTGATTTAGGGTAAACCCAATTAAGATGTGATCAATTGAGTTATTGGCTTGTGACACATTTGTGGGCCGATATAAAAGACGATCAGTGTATGCCTATTTTAATATGGACCTGTGATGGGTGAGTCTGTTAAAATATATTATAAATAGGCTAAGTTCTCTCTTCTGCCTTCAAATAGATTGACAACCCTAGTTGCTACACTCATTGTAGTCGTCTTGTGAGAAGGTCAAGGAGAGAAAGATTTAACTCTCTTTTTCAACTCTTCTGACCTATTATCCAAGTATTCTATTTTCAGTAATCAGAATAATGGCACGGAATAATTTGGGATCCAACGCGTAAAGAGGTATACAACTTATTTCCTCTTTCGGATCTACTGCGCAAACAGGTACGCAATTTTGTTTCCGTTTAATCATGAATGGTGTTCTAAATTCATGTACTAGATCATGAATAAATTCTCACAGTATTTAACTTCATGTGCGATGCATTCATTAACTTCTAAGAAAATAAATTATAAAATATTATATTTTTCTTAATTTATTAATATAAATATATTTATAATATTGAATTAATTTATTCAAGGAATTAGTAATGAATTATTTTTGGCAGTCTCTCTTTCAATTTGCTTAAGTAACTAGAAGGAGTTGGTAAATATTACTTCTTCTTTATCGAATAAGTTAAACGATAAATGCCAAATTTTTCATTTCGTACTTTTTTTTAACCTAAATACAATAAAAAAAATTACACTTTTTCAAAAATTACATTTTTTAATCAAATTTCTTCAAAATAAACATGACCAGAACATACAATTAAAAAAAGTTATTCAACTGGTGCGCACTACATAAATCGCAATGGAAGCTGTAACCCATTGGTCCTATGATGAACAATTCCCTCTTCCTTTTCTCCACTGAAACTAAAGATCATATATATATACTCTATTTGGAAAAAAAAAATTCCTTAATCATATGAATATTTATAATAAGTATTTAATTTTATTAATATTTATTAACATATTTTAAATAATATATTAAATTATATGTCGTGCAAGATGGAAATTTTCGACGGACATATTACTCATGCAGAACTTTATTTTGGCTGGAACGGACACAACGTCTTCGACTTTAGAATGGGCAATGACCAATTTGCTTAATAACCAAGAAATATTAACAAAAGCAAAGCAGAAATAAATGTTAAAGTTGGACAAGATTTTACTGGATGAATCAGATGTCCAAAAGCTACAATATCTTCAAGCTATTATATTAGAGATCCTTCGATTGCACCCACCAGCACCACTATTAATCCCACACATGCAGTCTGATGAGTGTAGTGTGGGGGGACACAAGGTGCCCAAGGATACAATGCTGTCGGTTAATGCATGGGCCAACACAGAGATCCTGAGTTATGGAATGACCCAGAAAGTTTTAAGCCTGAAAGATTTGAGAAGGGGGGAATTGATAGTTGCCCCAAGATGTTGCCTTTTGGGTTGGGGAGGAGAGCATCCTGGAAACTGGGCTGGCCAATAGGGTGCTGGCCTTGACTTTGGGTGTTTTGATTCAATGCTTTGAGTGGGAAAGCGTTGGTGTCGACAATGTTGACATGACAGAAGTACTGGCCTCAGTTTGCCTAAAGCCCAACCGTTGGAGGCCATTTGTAAACCACGCCCTTTTGTTAATGAGGTTTTCACTGGAGAAGACGTCCAAAAGAGAAAATCACTTGAGATTATGAAATATTTACTCATATATATGTATCTACTTTTCTTTATAAATTAGATGACAATTTATAATGCTCTCAAGGATTCACTATCCAAAATATATTGTGTACATAATTCCTATTTAATAATTCATAGTCTGAACTGATAAATTCAAATAATTGAATAATTTCTTATCTAAAAAACTCTATAATAATGTGTACTTTTGTTTTCATCTAAAATTGTTAAGGAATTTTCTTTAAAAAATAAAATATTAAAATCTCTTTACATTTTATCATAACACACTATTTTGTCTCTTACTTTCAAAAATACATTATAAAATCTCTATACTTTAACACTATTAACTTTGAAGTTTCTGTTAATTTAACTTAAATGATAGAATTTTCCTTGTCTTTATCTCATCACTTGAATATAGTTCTATTATATCTTTTTGGCTTAAAAATGACTTAATTAGCAATAAGTTTAATCAATCTTATTTGAACTTACATGATAGAGTTTTCCTTTACTTATCTCTCATTACTTGAATATGTTTCTATATCACTTCTGCTTGCCTTAAAAATGATTTAATTGGCAATCAATTTAATCAATCATATCAATTGGGATATGCATGAATAGAATAGGTGAAGAAAAGATCAGCAAAAATGAAAGAATTGGAGAAAAAAACTTGGCCTATGTTGAATGTCCACTCTTATACTTGAGTCAATAAAAGACTTAGAAATTATTAGAATAGTATTTCGAGAGTGAGAGATAGATCAATTGGACTTTATAGTTGCACATATTGAGTCTAACCATTTTACATTGGTTGTTATCAAGTGGATTCTCAATACTTTTAGTTTGATCTTTTACCATAATTTGGTTGAAGATATCATTTTTTTTTTTTTCACTTTTAGTTGATTACGTTATCTCTCTCTCCTTTCTTAGATCCTCTTCAAAACCTTTAAGAGTTCATTTATTAGCCCTCTAATCTCCAATTCTAGTATTCTACTATTCAGTGGTGTCATGAACTAATATATCGTTATTGATTTTTGTTCCTTTAGGAATAAAAAAAGTTTTCATCTTTCACCATGTTGAAGTAAATTTTGAATAAACTCCTTAAAAAATCATCTGAACTTAAGTTTATTGAGTTAATTCAACCTGATCTTTAAAAAATTATAAAAAAAAATGTTTCTATCAAGTTACTCATATTTTAAATTTCAATTTGATCTTTATTTTATTATCATGACATAATTTATGAAAATTTAGTTTGATTCTTAAACTTATTATCAAGTAACAAAATCATTCAACCCCATTTATTGTTATTATTATTATTATTATGTTAAAAAGTATATAAGTCTATGGTACGTTTTATTTTTTTATAGAATAAGAAAATAAATAATAAACAATAAAAAACTATCCATATTTTTAAATAAAAATGAAAAATTTTATTTTTCTAAATACCAACTAATTTTTTTTAGAAACTTAACTAAATTGTTTAAAAAATAATATTAATTCTACTTAATTTTAATAAAAATTTAATTTTGGATGATTTTGCAACTTGATGATAAGTTTAAGGATCAAATTAAACCTTTTTTAGCAAATTATGTCATGATAATAAGTTTAAGAACTAAATTAAAATTTAATCTATGAAGTCAACAAAGGGAAAATTGATGGTTACATGTTAAAAATACTTCTTTTAATTTTTTTACAAGTTGCAACACTAATATCTAATAAAAAAAAGTTAAACCATTAAATTGTCATTTTCTAATAAATTTAGACACTAAAATTGTCTTTATCGCTTTTACAAAAAAAATGTATTTAGTACTCGTTAACTTTGAGATGGAATTCTTGAATTATAAAAAAGAATTCGGACACTAATAGTATAAATTCAAAAATTGGTATGAAGCCGATAAAGTAGGTGGAAAAGTAAATTTGATAAAACATAAGTTAGATTTTTGAGTCTCTTCCGAAGGCTATTTAAAATTAAAAAAAAGAAATTATTTAATCATACAATATCTGAACATAATAACATTAGAAAAAAAAATTGTATAATATTATTTTGCAAATTGAGTGATAAAAATATTGTATCATGACTAAACTCAAATAATTTTTAATACATTATCTAAAAAAACCTTTGAAAAAAAAAAAAAGAAAATTTGTTAAGAGACAAATCTCATACAAATATTAGATGATTCACCTCTTTATAAATCAAAGTTTGGTATATCTATATCCATTTTAATTTTTTTTTTTATTCATTAGATGATCTCTTAGATGAATAACCCATTCAATCTCAAGGACATTCAGATTTGATAACTTATAAAAATTAAATTTTCCTTTGAATTCTTAGATAAATTTGATAGCCCCATGCATGCACACATATTCTATTTTGTAGCCGTATAATATGGGCAGATGAGTTGCGGGCCATGGCTAATCCCACAACTTTCCAGGAACCTATATATAGAACCCCTAAATCAATTCCATTCAGATTGGCAGACATAGAAATGCGGCAGCAAAATCATACTCAATCACCTGAAAAACTCAATTTCTCACACCTGAGTATGGCCGTCGTCACAGAGAACACACGCTGCCATCATTAAAATTCTAATCGACACTCTTTCTCCTTCATCATCCGTCACTAGCACCTACGACATTTTTCTCTCCGATGAGGCCCCTGCAATTGCCAAAATCATCGAGAACGAGTCCGTTGTAGCAACCAACCCGGATGACATCGAGGTTGAGGCCAATCGTGGAATCGACATCCTTATAGCATACTCAAAAGAGGTTAGCAAGAGAACGAACCAAACAGATCAACAATAAGCCAAACAGGGCCTTTTCTGGTGAAGAAATGTCTCCATCTTAGACAATGGATATGTGATTGCTTTGATATACAATACAATTCTGAAATTAATGGCTTTGATTTATTGGAGAGATTTATGAGATTATTAATATCACGGTAGACGTTTTAGTTTTGAGATTTTTGTGTGAATAAAAATAAAGGAGGATGGTGATAATAATTTATGGATTCCTTCATATAGTTTTGATCCATGTGGCAGTGTCGTATCATGCTAGAATTTTTATTTTTTTAAAGAACAAGTGTTGATCACTACTGTGAATATGTAGTGTTAGTTTATATAAGAGTTTTGAAATGAATGGTTGGAGATTACAAATTGCTGGGTTTGTGTGCAAAAGCCTTAAAACGTATGATCTCTATCAAATCTCGGATATTTCTTTCTTTTTGTTTAGGTTTGGGATGCCCAGATTAAGAAGCAGCTGTTGAATTGCTAGGAATTGAATTCCCTTCATCATCTAATATTTATCCCTTCTCAAATGGCAGCTAAATTCAATTCTCTCTAGATGTTGTAGTTTTTTTACTCAATCCAAACTCGTCTGAAAAATATAATCTGAATCCGATCCTAATCTGGAGTAGATCTGAAACAATCCAAAAATTTTTGGGTTGGGTTTAAAGGTCAACTTGAAGGGCCGAATTTTTTTATTCAATCAAATGTAAAATCATTTTCAATATGTCATTATTTTTTATTTGAATGGGTAAAATCCGTAACTCTATTACATCCATTTGATTTCATATTAGATTCTGTATATTATTTTAACTAATTAAGTATATAAAATTTAGATTCAAAATTTTTTATTTTAAATACAAAATTTATTCATTTTTTTGTTTACTTTCTATATATTTTTTGAATATTCTATAGTAATAGAAACATAATTTGAATTTAAAATGAAAAATTCTGTATTTAAAATAAAAAAATTATGCACTCATTTATAATTAGTTGAAATAATGTACAGAATCTGGTATCAGATCAAATAGATTTTCATGTAGTAGCCATTGATCATTTAAATTGGAGAAAATTATCACATTAAAAATGATTTTATTAGTTCAGACACTTGATTAAACAAAAAAAAATGTCTATACATCAAAATAGGAAAAATTAAAAAGTCTATACACCAAATTTATAATTACCCAATAATTAAAAGAAAAAAATTTATTTTAAAAATTTATTTAGATTATCTAATTAAATTTAAATTTAACTTTGATATTTTTATTTAAAATATAATGAAATTTTTATATTTTAATAAATTTATTAAATTTTACTGTATCTTTTATGTGCCTAAACTATAACTTATCATTTAATATGATAAATTATTTGTAGTGACAAAATAATTTTATCATAATTTTTAAATTATTTAATACAATAACAAATATTATTATGATAATATTATTTCTCCTTATAAATAATTTGTTAGGCACTATATTAAGATAAAATATAATGATATAAACTATAACTTATCATTTATTATGATAAATTAATTATAATGATAAAATAATTTTATCATAATTTTAAATTATTTAATATAATAACAAATATTATTATGATAATATTATTTCTCCTTATACATAATTTGTTAGGTACTATATTGTGATAAAATATAATGATAAAAGAGTATATGTCATCATTTATCTTATATACTCAATTATTGTGACAAAAATTTTTGAGTTAAAAATTTGTGGCTCAATGATTACGAAAATTCAAACTTTTTTGTGAATTTTCAATTGTATTTAAATTTTCTAATTGAGCTAATTGCAATCTAATTTGATGAATTGGTTTCAACTATACTCTAAATCAAAATTAGCATTTAATAAAATGTATATTCAGACTCAATTAACTCTTACATTTTTTCAATTAGTTTAATCAAGTTCAAAATTAAGTTTAAATTTTATTATGATAATATTTTTATTTTTACTCAATTTAAATATTTTCACAAAAATACCAAAATTTTATTTTTATTTTAGTTTATAACTAAATAATTTTATACTATTTTCATGTTTTAAAATTATAAATTTTATTTTTATATACTTAAATAATAAATTAATAAATCCTAATTTTTTATTTTAAGGATAAATTTTTTGAAAATATTCAAGTTCATATCATGTAATTGATTTTTAAAATATTTCTTAAAAAAATTTATTTTAAATAGTTTAAATAATTTATTATTTAAAATATATAAATTAATTTTTTTAAGGAGAGAATAAAAGAAATTTTTTTAAATGAGAAATTGAGAGATTTATAAATTATAAATTTTAATTTTAAAATTTTAAAATTTTTTAAATTTAAATATAAAATTATCAAATAAAAGTATATAATAAATTTAATTAATTAAAAAATGAGATTAAATTGAATAAAAAAGTATATAATAAATTTAATTAATTAAAAATGAGATTAAATTGAATAAAAATAAAAGTATCAGCTTAATTAAGCTCATATAATTGATTTTTTAACATTTTTATTTTAAATGATTTAAATAGCTTATTATTTAAAATATAAGAATTAAATTTTTAAGGAGAGATTGAGAGAAAATTTTTTTAAATGAGATGTTGAGAGATTTTATTTACTATAAATTTAAATTTTAGAAATTTATAGATTTAAATATAAAATTAAAATTTTCACATAAAAGTATATAATAAATTTATTTAAGCAAAGAAGGGATTAAATTGAATATAAAATAAAAGTATCATCTTAATTAAGTTCATGTAAATAATTTTTTAAATATTCTTTTAAAATTTTATTTAAATAGTTTAAATAATAATTATTTAAAATATAATAATTAATTTTTTAAGAAAAGATTGGGAGATTTTATGAATTAAAAATTTTAGTTTAAATATAAAATTAAAATTTATAATAATAAATTTAATTAAGTAAAAATAAGATTAAATTAAATAAAAATAAAAGTAGTATATTAATTAAGTTGTGAACTTAATTTTTGATTTAATTAAATTAATTGAAAAGTATGAATGTCAACTGAGTCTAAATGCACTTTATTAAATTATATTTTTGACTTGAGGTATAATTAAAATCATTTTGTCAAATAATAATTTAATTGACTCAATTAAAAAATTTTAAATACAATTTTAAATCACAATAAATGTTTTAATTTTTGAATAATTAAACTAAATTTTTACCATAATTTTTTTAAATGATTTCATATGTAAAAAAAATTTATCAAATTTTTACTTATTTTTGTATAATAATTGTGATAAATTTAATTTTTGTCACAATAAAATCACATATTAAGACTAATTTGATTTTATCATACTTCACAAAATTTTTTATAATGAATAATTTTCTATCATTAAATATTTTATGTTTGTTTGTAAATTAATTTAAATTGTGATATATGACTTGAATATAATTTTATGTGGATTTAATTTAATTTTTTTCATAATATATAGTCATTTGCTTAATAAAATAAATTATATTTAATTTATTAAGTATTTAAATAAAAAAATTAACCAAATTTCATTTTATATAAAATGACTAGAGCACATAACACGGACAACACTTAGTCCTCAACAATACTTATTTCCTCTTAGTACTCCATATGATAAAAAAAAAAATAAATGGATATTTTAAAAGTGAATAACAAATAATTGGATCCGAAATATCAATATTAAGAGTAAACTTAAATCCAATCCGAAATTCTTTCTGTATGCACGCCCGATGGATCCTAAAATCAGATGACCAAATTTGATCTGAAAACATATCCATCCTAAAATATTTTAACCTAAAAATAACTCGATCTGAAATGACTCGACTTATTTATCATCTCTAATCCTCTCTTTAAATGGCAGTCATTGCTCAAGCGACTGTAAAGAAATTTTTATTAAGCCACTATTTTCGTTTTAGAAATATTCACATTTTTTTTAAGTTTTAGAAAATGCAATTTCTTGTATCTATTTCCTATTTCCATGTTTCTTCATTTTCATGTACATGTTTTCTATTTTCATGTTTTTTGTATGAAAAATCTCATATTTTACCCCTTGCAATTTCATGCTTTTAAATAATTGCCTCTTGCACTTCTATTTATCCACATTTAATTCATCCACTTTTATTTTTGTATATAACTGCCCCTGATTTAATAGATGTTAAGCGGGAGATATACGCTGGCTACTTAAGTGAGTTATTGTTGTTGAACACACTGATTTAACAAATGTGGCAAATATCAAAAAAATTAAAGTAAATATTTTTAAAATGGGAGGTTATTTTAGTAATATAACAATTAAATCATTATCAAATTACATTAGCATGATCAGATCTCCAAAACAGAGCAAAGAAAGGCATCCAAACTGTAACACCATCGCGACATGAACCACCCACAACTACAGCCATAATCGTACCTGAAGAGCTTGTGCATGCACACCCAACTTGAAATCATAGATAATTGACAATCGAATAGTGGCCCTAAAAGAGGTCCATGACTACCAATTGACGTTCCATGAAATTGAGGCATTATAGATCTTCCGCAACTGTCCAAACGTCATCGCTTCGCGCAAGTACTTTTGGAGGGACGACGAGGACGTCATGCTCGTTCTTGAGGTTCGATTTGACAGCGATGATTAAAGAAGGGAAAAAGAACAAGAAGAATGGGATTGGAGAAGTGGAGATGGATGGTGGTTGTTCATAGTAATATAATCGTGCATCGGGATTTGAAACCTTCTAATTTGTTGATTTTTGATGATGGGGTTTTTAAGTTGGTTGATTTTGGCCAAGCTATGATGTGGGTTTTTGGTTTCTTGCTTTTTTCTTTTTCTTTTTTTTTTTTTAAAAGTAAGGATTGTATCTTTATTGTTGCTATATTGGAGAGGAAGAAGAAAGACTCAGATTTTGATGTTTATTGTGAGATTAACTTGTTAGTTGGATTAGATGTGGATAAGGGATGCCTTTCTGGGCAG
>CATIWR010270949.1:0-34789 GCA_949677035.1 Omphalea diandra | reverse complement strand
ACATGTATATATGATTGAATTTTTACATGTTACATGGGAATACAGGCCAAGTGAGAATCAAATGCTCTTAACGATTACTTGATATATCATTTGTGAATAAGCACTTGCATATGGAACTAAAAAGGCATTGTGACTGACTTGCAAATCACAGGAAGATGGACCAATAGGTCCCAAATCATATGTCAAAAGAATTACAGGAAGATGGACCATTAGGTCCCAAATCATATGTCAAATAAATTACAGGAAGATGGACCAATAGGTCCCAAATCATATGTTACATGAATCACATGAATATCCCAGGAGCAATGTTTGCCTTGCTCGATCACGACAAAAACAAAGCTATTGCATTTGCACTTGCATAGTTAATTGTTATACTTGCAATGTATATTGATGATATTTGATTATGGATTATGCCATGAAAATTTGATTATTATTTTTATTCACTGAGTCGCGACTCACCAAATCGCAAAATTTTTTTCAGATACTGAAGAATAGGAATTGGACACTTTGGTGCTTTCAGTTTTACATTTAGACATATGGACCATAAGTCGTCGGCTGAATCCAAACTCTCTCTCTCTCCTTGTACCATATTCATATATATACATCAAATATATGTTTGATTATGTGTAGGATGGATAAAACCTTTATGCATATGTATTTTGAACATGAATGATATGAGTTATGTAAATGAATATGGTTGTTACACAAGTTATCTTTTGAATAAAATTACATTAAGAGTGTTTCTCTTATACATTCAAAGCATATTACTTTGAAAGTATTTTATTCTAAAGTTCTCTTCCATAGTTTAAAATTTGGTCATTGGCTTTGGTTAAACTTGATTTAGCTTTCCAAAGAATTGCTTTTGAGTGTAAAGATATTAAATCTGCAATTTAATTTACTTAAGGTTCGTATCATCTTGGTATCGAAGCTTTGGCTCTAAATCAAGTTATATATTTTCTTTCCTTAAGTTTTCTATTTTATTTCTTTAATTTATGTCTTATTTATTTTGATTCTAATTGTTTTATCTAATCGTTCTTTTTTATGTGTCTATTATTCCTTTTTTGTCTATCCTACCATTTTCTATTATGTTAATCTTTAGTATCAAATTAAATGCATTTGATTTCAAATTATTGGTGTTGGATTTCTATACATATGTTTGGAGTTCACAATTCTTTATAATTGTTAGGTTTCAAAGGGTTATTATTGGAGTTTGTATCACTTGATTTCAAAGTGTTAGTTTGATCTTTCATTGTCTTGTGATTTTTAATTATTATCTTTTTAATTATGTTATTACATTAAAAAAAGAAAAAGAAAAAAATTAAAGCATTCAACCAAGAAAAGAAAAAGAAAACTTGGCAAATTACAGTTGTGTTTGGAAAGGACAAAGAGAAAATATGAAAAGGTGTTGAAAATACAAGGAAATCAAGTAGATCCGACTCTCATGCTTCTTAATCTTTGGTTTGGTTTTCTTAATATTTTCTTTCATTTCTAAAATTTTAATTCCTAGTCCTCTTGCATTTGTATTTTGTCTTTAATTTTCATTGGTTTACCTTACTTTTCTTTATAATTTGGCAAGATTGTATAATTTTGATTTTTGTAACCAATCTTAAAGAGAGAATAGAGAGGAAAAAGGCTTAATGTGATATCTTCTAAAGAAAAGCCATTGATGAAATGTAAAACACAAGTGAACTTGAGTGAAACATCTGAGAAAGTGAAGTGAGAAATTATTCTTTTACTTTACTAAGCTTATTTTGCAATTTAATCTAAGATGAATGGACAAGTAAGTAATCCACAAAGTGAGTATGTTGATTTCAGGCCTTAACCAAGATGTTACAAGTTATGGATAGAAAATCATGGTTGATAGAATGAAAGGCTAAAAGTTTCAATCACAAGGGGGTAGCCACTTAATTCTCCTAATCTAATCATTCATGTTAGACAATTTCCAAGGAAAGTTCAAGTAGCTGATGACTTTAATGGTAGATAATTCCTTTGCGACAATGGAGAGGAATAAGAGGTTAGACTAAGGGCATGAAACAACAATAATGGTAAAAAATTCTATCTTTTCATGTAAGAATGGATCTCAAGGCACACTTGGATGGGAAGAGAAGACTGAATTAGTATTTGATTGCTCAAGCAAACATGATCAATTTAATATTTTAAGGGACTAGACTTCATTGGCTAGCTAAACATGGGACTATAATAAAGAAAATAGGATTATTGTAGACTCAATGGAGCTCACTAAATGTATAAAAAGGGTGGATGAAGAAAGAAAAAGGAACAAGTGGCTAATCCTAAGTTGCCTTAATCATTTTTATATTTGTGTTCGATAATGTGGTCTCAAAATGATAACAAATCAAGTTGCAAAGACTCTAGCACTATTTAAGGAATTACTCAATAAGGAATTTCACAAAATTAAGCACATTACAAGAAAAAAAGGCTCAAACCTTTATTTATAGTGTAAAAAATGATTTATTTTTTTAGAATTTGTAAACTTCCAAACCTTGAGATTTTCTTTAAAGATAGTGATAATTAAATATTTATGGCAAAAAACAAAGTTTGCAAATTAAGAAAGTGAATTCAAGGCATAGCTATATATTTTTTACCAAGTTAAGATGAAAATGAGGGAACTACTAAGCAATTAATGAGTCATTCACACAATAAAGTAAACAAAACATCAATTTTTTTTAATATATATATGAAGAAAGTAAAACAAAATAAATAAAACAAACTTTATTTTTTTTACATAAAATTATATATATATATGAAGAAATTAAAAAAAATTGCTTATTTGTTTTCAGAATTTAATACTATTTTCCTTGTATGCATCAATGAACATTTAGTTCATTGTGAACCACACAAGGACTGGGAGAATGCTGCTCTTAGAGAGTAGCCTATGTGCAGTCCTAATGTACACGTGTACAGCTTGGACCGCGCAAATACGACCACAAAGGGATGAAAATCCCTTAGTGCGATAGGGTACGTGCGTAGAAACCACACAACTACTAGACTTTTTTTTAAAAAAAAAAAATCCTACAAAAACAAAACATCCTAATAAAAGTCACATTAATTAAAATTCATACAACAAATCAAATTTTTATAATTTGGATTTTATTTTATAGTTTTTCTATTTTTTATTATTTTTATTATTTTATTATTTATTTTTTTGAATAGAATGGAAACCACAACAAAATTAAAAAAATGAAACTAAAACAATAAGGGTAAAATGGGAAAAAAAATTACGAAAAAGAAAAATAAATTGGCTAAATTAATAGATATAAAATGTTCCCAACATTTTAGTCTCCAGCAATGGCACCAAAAACTTAATACGATAGGAGACAACCACCTATAGATTGAATAGACAAGTGCACCTATCGAGTATAGGATAACGTAAGAGTATCTAGTGTCGATCTCTCAAGGACTAAAAGTACTAGTATTAGCTTTTTTTCTATTATTTAATCGGTAAATTTAAGTGAATTAATCAAATTAATTCGACAAACTAAAATAATGAAAATATGAACTAGTGGGAAAAAGGTGACCAATATGACAAACGACACTCGAGTATTGAATCCCCTTAAGACTTGTTAAGAAATTAATTTTCCAACAATACAATCCAGTTCAATATTTATGGAACTGTGGAAATCCCTTTAGTATGTTAAAATATTTCTCAAGATAACTAACATTTAATTATAGGTTGATTAATTAGAATCTCTTCCTAATTAAAATTAAAATCACATTATAGTTTCTTTGAATTTCACTATTAGGTTTGACCCTAATCTAGAGGATTTATGTTATCCTATCTCTAGGGTTACATGAAACCCTTTTCAATTATTCTAAAACTATTCAATAACTTGATTTCTAAATCTAAGTTTAAAGAATTGTAAAACAAGAATCTATATTCCAGACATATCAATTCAATGAGATAAAAGCAAACACAAATGAATTTCATAAAATAATGAAAAGATTGTATTATCAAAAGAAAGTCACAATTCAAAACTCATCTTAGGGTTCATCATACCCAAGTGCCTAAGTAATTTAGTTCATAATGGAATTACTAGCCAACATCAACATAAAGAGAAAATAAAATAGAAAGTTTTCATGATAAAAACCCTTGTAGCCTCAAATTCTCTTTGAACTTGATGGATGGTCAATAATTCTCCTCTTTTAGGCAGCTTCTTCTTCTTACAAAAAAAAAAAGAAGAACAAAACAAGAACTTCTTTTTTTTTTTTTTTTGGAATTCTCCTCTTCCTATTAATACTTTCTTACTCCCCCTCAAAATAGGAAAAAAAATAATCTCCTCCACCATTTAGGAAAAAAAAATAATAATCCCTTGTTTAGGATATGACCTAGTGTGCTTCTAATTCTGCACCAACTCTTCCTTATTTGAAGAAGGAAATGACTGAAATTTTGTTTGAAAAATATCAAAATCGGTCCCTAAACTTCTGAAACCATACAATTTTAACCATAAACTCCCATATTTCATCAATCAACTCCAATTTCCAAAATTTCCTATAAAACCACAAAATACAAGCCAAAAGTGAGATATCATCTAGTATTTTTTCTAAATTAGACTTAATTAACAATAAAACTAACCCTAAAAATATTAAAAAATAAAGAACTATCACCTATCATGATCCTAGTAGAGATAAGTTCATTGTTATCATTGGTCATAATTGTCATCCCTCCTTTCCTAGGAAATACTTAGACCATACTATCCTATGGGCTATCTCAAATGGAGTAGATGATCCTCGCATCTAACAATTTTACTACTTCCTAACTACCTTCTTCATAATAGGGTTAAGCCATCTTTGGTGTTTTAAAATGGTTTTGTGATTGCCCCTCCCCCCAATTAAAATTTTATGCATACAAAGTGGAAGATTAATCCCCAAATGTATACTATGGCCCACCCCAAGGCTCTAATCATATTTTGCAATACCCACAATAGTTTTTTCTCTTGTTTTTGGGCAAGCTCATAAAAAATGATGACTGAAAGGGTATTATCTCTCCTTAAGAATGCATACTTAAGGTGAAAGGGTAAAGGTAAGCACAAGTTAAAGAGGTTTAAGCATGAAAGGTAGAGCTAACTTAAGACATTTTTCATAGTTTAAAGGCTTAATAAGAGAACAAGAAAAAGAAAAAACATCATAAATTTCTAGAGTTGGGATACTTACCTCATGACGTCTTCCTCTTTTTCTTCCTTTACACCTACCATGGCCACTGTTTTGATTTTTGAAGACCACTTCTTTATCTCCCACTCTCAAAATGAGTGTGCCTTCCTTAACATCAACCAAAGCACTTTATTGCTAAGAATAATCATCCTAAGAGCAATTGGATTTCCCTATCTACCTTTGTGTCAAGAACTACAAAATCCATTAAGATTATGAACTTGTCTACTTTGATGAGCACATCCTCAACTATCCCTATAAGATAGATGATTGAATGGGTTGCAAGTTGGAGGGAAATCTTAGTAGGCTTCATCTCGCTAATAGCTAGTTTTTCAAAAGATAAATAAAGGCATTACATCCTAGATCACAAAGAGCTTTTCAAAAGAAACATGACTAGCATCACAAGGTCTAGTAAAACTCATTGGATCTCTTTTTAGAGGCAACTTGTTAAATAGAATAGGACTACACTCCATAGCCAATATGACTCTCTCACATTCCTCTAACTTGCTTTTCTTTTAAAGGATGTCTTTCATGAATTTTGCATATTTATGCATTTGGGCGAGCGCTTCCACAATTGATATATTGATATGGATCTTTTTAAGCATATCCAAAAATTTTGCAAATTACTTATCCATCGTATTTTTGCTTTAGTCTTGATGGAAAAGGAACGTAAGGTGCATATGGTTTGACCTTTTCTTTAGGCTTGTCCTCCATGATCGACTCTTTTTCTTTATCCACTTTGCCCTCTTCCTCTTTTCTTCCTTTTTAACTTTAGGTCGACATTCCTTACCATTCCTCAATGTGATGGCTTTCGTATGATCTTTTGGGTTGGCCTTAAAAGAGCTAATACAGTACCTTGATATCTAGAGCTAAGAGCATTAGTGATTTGTCCTATTGGGATCTCAAGGTTGTGGATGGAGAAAGAATGATTTTTGTCAACTTGATCTATTTGAGCCTCTAATCTCCTCATATTCTCCTCATGATGTTCAAACTTAACATTGACTTTGGTTATGAATTTTTCTAAGACATTCTTTGAGCTTTGTTTCTTTTCTTGAGGTTGGTATTTTGATGGTTAGGGTTGAAAACCAGGTGGCCCTTGGGTTTTAAGGCTAAAGATATTATTGTTAGACTATGGGAAGTTTAGGTGATTATGTCATCTTAGGTTATAGGTGTTTGAGTAGAGGTTATTGGGTTGACAGTTGAAGTTCCCCCATATAATTCACTTATTCTCTCTCACTTGGCAATCAACATTCTTATGCTCACTTCCCCTATAAAAGTTATATATAATCTATAAAAAAAAGACATTGCATTACAAGTAAAAAAACTCAGTTGCAAGGATTAGAAAGCATCCACATTGTAAACCTTCGCTACTTTCTTTAGCAAAGTCCTTACATGAGCTTGGTAATTATTCTTTGTTTTTTACCATTATCTCAATCAACTCGTAGGCCATATTATTTGTTTTATCTAGTAAAGATCCTTTAATTAGTGCATCTATAGTAATATTGATTTACCCAAAGAGTCTATTGTGAGAGAATTTAATGGTTAGGGCACCTTTTCAAAAGATCCTCGAACCTTTCTTAAGCTTCATTTAGAATTTCTCCATCAAATTAACTAAAGTTGTGATCCCATTTCTAAGCCTAGCCATCTTTGATGGAGGGAAGTATTTACCTAAAAAGGCTTAAGAGAGTTATTCCTAAGTAGTGATACTCCTAGGTTTCAAAGAATTAATCCATGCCTTGGCCTTATCTTTAAGAGTGAATGTGAAAATGTAGTCTTACTGCATCTATAGACATCCTATTTTGCTTGAACGTGTCATAAATCTTGAAGAAATTTGCTATGTGAGCATTAGGATCTTTGTGAGAAAGGCCATGGAATTGTAAGGTATTGGTGAGCATTTGAATGAATGTTAGCTTGATCTCAAAAATGGTGTCATTGATGATTGGTCGAGTAATAGTTGGTTACAATCCTTGAAAAGGATATGTGGCAAAGTCCTTTAAAGGTTGAACTTCTTAGTTTACCATCTCTTGAGTTTGTTATTCTTGCCTTATTTGGTTCAGTGTATGTTCTATTTTTAGATTAAGAGGATGCAAATCTTCTTCGTTCCCTTGATTTCAGGTTATAGTCATGCACCTGAAATATAAAGATAAGAAATAAAGTT
This sequence comes from Omphalea diandra, assembly GCA_949677035.1. Lineage (NCBI taxonomy): Eukaryota > Viridiplantae > Streptophyta > Magnoliopsida > Malpighiales > Euphorbiaceae > Omphalea > Omphalea diandra. The sequence goes on along the minus strand of CATIWR010270949.1, from coordinate 27,468 downwards.
AAAACAAAAAAAAATCCTAGAGTAATACAAAAATAATAACTTAATATTAAAGCCATCGATCCTTAGTAATAATGCTAAAAACTTGATGGCGGTTACATGCTATAAGAAATTTCCTATGTTGCAAGTACATAGGTCAGAAGTAGAAGAGTGTCCTTTTTTAGTAAGAATATTGTTTCCATGATGATTAAGTTTTAAGTACTAAGTATCTTATATTTTATATTATTTAGAGAATCAATAAAAGTTGAGGAATGAAATTGCAATTAAGAAAATTAAGTGAAATAATAAAAGAGGTAAGAGATAATCAATAGATGGGAATGGCTAGGGGTTCAACTTTATTTGACAACCTTATATTGGGTTCCAAATCCTTATCTAATTGGTTTAGGCATCATGTGTTACTATCGAGTCACTATAGTGATCAATCAATCTATTTCAAGTATTAATCGACATACAAAAACATGTTAAGTTAATGATCTCTTAACAAAAAAGCTAAACATCATGAAATTATCTCAAATAATAAGACCCTAAGGATAGTAATGTTTCATCAAAGTCTTTCAACATTAAATAAAATAAGGGAATTATTGAAGGTTCTATTCCATAAAAAACATCTTTCGATAGTTAGTTTGTAAAGCTAAGTATGATTAATAACCGTTTAATCAATGTCATAAATCACTTAACAGTTATAAACACAAAGGATAAAAGAAACCAAATAGAGTTGAATTAAGAATACCAAATATAAGTCATACAAGATCCGTTTACAACCCTAACTAAAATGAATTTAATTCATAATGAAATAGAAAAAAGAAAGGAAGATAATCAATTTGGCTCCAGGAGTAGTCATGAACTTCTTCTTAATCTCATTGACTACTTATTCCTTTTCTCTCTTTAGTTTCTTATTGGAAGTTATTGCACATTATTCTCTTCTTTTGCTTAATCTCTAATGCCTTAAATCTTGTTAATTTCCTCCTTTGAATCATGATTAAACTAAGCCTTTAAAAGACAAATATTCAATGTCTTCAAAAGGAAAAGAATTTGCCTAAAGATTTTATTACATTTATGATTACGCTTATCAAGACATGACCATGTGCTTTTGTGATTGCTTTATAGCGGCTCAAGCTCTTTAAGGCACATGGTTGTGCATTTAGGCAATACACTTCTTTTCCTTATTGCCTGTTTGGTTTATTAAAGTGCACAACTATATACCTAGACCATATGGTCGTGTGTCTTCTTTATTCCTTCTACACTTGGCTTTTCTTCACTTTTTACATATAAGACAATATTTTTTCATGCATTACATCTATTATTATGTCAATTTCAATGGGAATGCATGGATTTTAAGAGGAATAAACCATAAAAATATGAAAGTTAATCCACTAAACAAAATCATAAGGACATGGAAAGCAAGATATTATTCGTATAAGCATAAAGATAAAGATTCTTGCTTTCCATGGAACGAGTGATCTTGAAGCTTACCTAGCATGGGAAAATAAGATGGACTTCGTATTTGATTACCATAACTGCTCTAACGAAAAGAAGGTAAAGCTTATTTGCTATTGAATTTATGGGCTATGCATTGGTATGGTATGACCAATTAGCAGTTTCTAGAAAGCAATATAGAGAGGAACCTATTTCTACATGGTACAAGATGAAGTGCATCATACAAAAGAGGTTTATGCAAAATCATTACTATAGAGACTTGTATAATTAGTTTTAAAAGTTTACATGAGGTCGGAAGAGTGTTAAAAATGCTACCAGGAAATGGAGATGGCCATGACACAAGCTAATATAGAGGATTATCAAAAGGCTAGCATGGCAAGAATTGTTGGAAGCTTGAACAAAGAGATTCTTGATGTGGTTGAATTGCAACATTATATAGATGATGAGAAGCAAATCAAGTCTAAAAGGACTAAATATAGTTTACCATTAGATATGATTAGAAAGACAACAAAGGCATTTGAAAGACAAAAGAGGAGACTAAGAGAAAATATTTGATTATTATTTTAAAGGTAAAATCAAAACTAACATTCTTCTAAGGCATATGATGTTACATGGTTTAGGTGCCTAGGATTTGGCATGTTACTTTCTAAAGCCAAGAGGAACTATGATCATGTTCAAGAATGTTGATGTAAGAAGTATTAACTCAAGTGATGATGAGATGCCACCATTGGAGGAGTGTTCCAATGTTAGGATTGAATGTCCCATACATAATGATATGTTGGTTACAAAAATAACATTAATTATATAGCTTAAGGATGATGATAATGAAATTAAAGAAGTGTATGAAGATTAAAAGTAATCATGAGAGATAATGTGTGCATATGAGAGAAAAAGAAATACTAATGTTGCAAAAGGAGAGCTATGAGAAAACCACAAAAAGACATGAGATAAGAGTAGACAAATGAGAGCTAAGAGTATATGCACAAAAAAGAGGAGAGGTGTATGCAAAAAGAGAGAAAACTAAGAGAAAAAAATAAAAAGATAAAGAGTGAAAATAATGAAAAATAAAATGCAAAGAGTGAAAATAGTGAGGTTAAAGAGCCCTATTTTCTTAAAAGCCATTGATTGTACCTGTGTATAAAAAGGCTTAGTTTAGTTCTAATAGAGTTAGCTTTTCTTTTCTAGTGTTTTTATTTCCTTTTTGTAGGTTTTTTATGATTTAATATTTATTCATACTAGATGGAAGAAATTTCTTTATAATAACTTAATGGAATACATGCACCTTGTGTTTAACCCTAGTTAAAAGATTTAGTCATATATGAAGTGTCTAATCCAAAGGTATTCTAAGTTACATATGAGAAGCCATGTTTCTTCCTTAGTGTATATGAGGATCCTTTGTTACAAAGAGAAATTACAAGGTTAGTATGGTGTTAGAATTATTTTTGTTATTTCTTATCTTTCTCTTTATCCTAAAGTAGTTCAAGATTTGAAGGCAAATGTTTATGGGGAAGGAAGGAATGATGTGAACCAAGGGAGCACTAAGCATGAGGAATGACTAAGGTATGATGGACTAATAACTAAAGCATGCATATAGAAGTTCATGGAAGCTTTCGGAATGTTCATGAAGGAAAACATCAACATAAAGATTAGATTGGAGAAATCAAGTACACATGCTCCAATCGCATTGGCATTTAATGGTTCTTCACCACAAGGGAAAATTTATCATTTATACACTTTATGTGGACCCTCAAGATGGAATTTATAAATCAAATTCTTTATTTAGTATAATTTATAACAAAAATAATTTAGAAGATTCTAGAAGGTTCCATTAAGATTTTAGAAGATTCCACGATGATTCTAAGAACCTTTCAAACATACTAGGTGGTATGCAAAGAAGCCCTAGGAGGAGAAACAAATGGAGTAACTAAATAAGGAGATAAGGTCAATAAGTCAATAAAAGAAAACTCTAAGATCTTCTAAAGATTTTCTTAGTTGTCATTTTCTTCTCTTCCTCTTTTCTTATTAGTTGAGTATAACCTCCTATTTAGATTAAGATTTTAATTATTTCTTTATTAAGAGTATTTATTTCTTGATTAGGATTATTAGCTACAGTTTTAAAAGGATTAAACTTCTTTATGGCAGAATCATGCTTAGAATATTCATATATTGATTCTTTTCCTTCTTCTTTTGAGATTAGCTTTAGTTAAAGCCTTGTAAGCCTGTGAAAGGAATTTTAGGGATTAATTCTTTTATGTGGTTGTTTGAAGAGCTTATGTTAATTTATTGTATGAAGGTTTGGTACATTCAAACATAGTTTAATTCTAAACCTAATATTGACTCAGTTAATCCTAGGTTTAGCAATTAAATAACCTTTAGTTCTTTATAACCAAGGTTACCAGATATAGGTTATCTAAGGATCCTATTTGGAATTGAAGTTTATTTGTTTGATTAATTGATAGATCTTAGGAAATGGTGTCAACATTGCATATGGGTTTGGGACAACTCAATCACGTTCTTATCACAGTTGATGGCTCTCATAAGCATAGGGATGGCTATCATGTACCCCCTATTTGATATACTTAAAAGTACATGACTTGTAAGTAATGAACCTTTTGCACCATCTCTTAAGCTCAAATGGAGATTAAGTTGTAGGTTTAGAGCCCATCAGTAGTCTAATGGTCCGACCTAGTGCACATGGTAAAGTATAAAGGCTAATTTAATGATCAATTAACAATTAAGGTAATATTATAAAAGTGAATTAAAGATTATGGCACAAAGTAAATTTTGTTAGTCCCTAGTGGAGTTGACGCTATAAGTGCCTCAATTGTATGGTTATACTAAAAAAGAGTGGGATCTTACTTGGAACTCTTAACTTTTTATCGACCAACAGTGGGTTGAGAGGATGAAGTTAACACATTGGTACAACTCTTTTTTATGGCACATGTTTTAGGTTCATCGAGGGACATTTGGAAGGCTTCACGATAGGTAGAAAGCCTTTGGTAAAATTAAGTGGCCAACAGGAGGCCAATATGGGACAATACTTTAGAACTACCCTTAAACTTGAATATAGTCACCACCCAACTTTGATTGGGATACAAATCTAGGTGAGAAAGATTCTAAGCCTATTGGTCAATCTAAAAATTCCAACCTATCTTCACTACATTAAGGCCAATGCAACATAACACTATCCCCAGACGACCATCATTAAGCCAAAACCACCAACTTAAAGGGCTAGGACACTTCTAATAGATTCAAGAATGTTAATAACTATAAGAAGGCCATTGCAAACATATAAAATGTATCGATACCTACTAAAAAGCTGCTAAGACACTTAGTGCTTTCTTAAGAGCTATCAGGAGCGCACTAAACATACAGAATGCACTTGTACTTACTAAAGAGCTACTAAGACAAACCTAATACCTGCTAGAGAGTTGTTAGGGCACCAAGTACCTACTTAAGAGTTACTATAACCATACTAAACATATGAAATACTCTAATACCTACTAAAGAGTTATAAGAACAAATCTAGTACTTACTAAATAACTATTAGCATACCCAATACCTACTTAAGAGCTGTTAAAAGCACAAAGAATACATCGGTACTTGCTTGAAATCTGTCAAAATTTGCTTTAGTACCTACTCGAGGAGCTGCTAAAGAATTACATCTTTTGGTATCCTTTCTAATGTTTACATTCCTTGCAATGCTTTGTTGTGCCTTATTCAAATGGTCATTTCTCAAATGTGATTTTTCAATCCCCATAAAGTAGGGGGTAAACTATGAGTATTATATGTTAGGCCTTAACATGTAAATTCGATGATGAAAACTATTTATATTATTCCCTAAGATGTAAAGGGGAGTTATAAAGGAATATAAGCAAAGGCCTTGAGAAACCTTGAATCAAGCCACAAACCAAGCCGAAACCTACTAGTAATTGTTTAAATAATTGTATAACCGTCTTACTTGGTTGTACAACCATCTTTTTTGCTATGCAACCAAATAATAAACTCTAGCCAGTAAAACATTCTAGAATTCATCCCTTGGAAAACCTTAGTTTGTGCAGCCAACATAATGGGTTATAAAACAAATCTCTTGGCTATATAGACCGCGTAGAAACCCTAGTTCTAAAACTTTCATGACCCTTGTCTATTATGGGTTGTGAATAAGGTTTAACCAGAATCATTCTAGCTTTGGTGTACCTGTCTCTCTCTATAAATAACCCTTTTGTAGAGAGATAAAGAGACACAAAGAGAGAAAGTGGAAGGCTTAAACAAACCTTATGTTACTCTACTAAAATTGCTCTCTAAAAACCTAAGCACACTGAAACTAAATCTTAGCACTTCTAACCAAAGACTCAAAGTGGTTCTCTAGGCTTTATTACTTTTATTTACATATAAAACTTTGCATTTTTCGAGGATAAATAACAACCTAATGCCTTTGAGGGCAAGAATAACATTTAGAAGCAGCTAAGGGTCTCCTACACGTTCTTCTTCTTCCTCATATCTTTTTCCTTTTTTCTTTGAAAAACCATATTTTGTTAGGTTTTACATAACTCTAGTGATCTATACATACCACTTAGAAGTCTTAACAAACCTCTAGTTGGTCCATACAATCCTCTTGAATTGAGGATATTTTGTAAAAATGATATTTTTCTACATTCAAGTTTCTTTCTTTTTGGTATTTTTAATGGATGTCTTAGGAGTTTCATCAATAAAATAGGGATAGGTTTTATGACCTAGGAGCCCTAGTCAATCAAATGATGGGGTAATGACCAAGTGTAAGTATGTGTTATAGTGTCCATGCTTTAAATTTTCCTCTTTCTTTTTCACTTAATGATTAAATGTATAACGTATTTTCTATTTTAAGGATCATTTAAGGCTATGACTAAGTGAGAAATTCTTTATTCCTATCACCTTAGGAGTCTCATTATTGATATTGTATCACCTTAGGAGTCTCATTTTTGATATTGTTTTACTTAGGTTAGGGTTATGATACAAGCATTATCACCATATGAAGGAGTGAGTAGCTTTTTAGTTAACTCATTCCATTCACACACTTTGAGTGATCATCTGAGTGGATTTCTGGAGAAAGTCTAAGGCTTTATGATCCCCTTTCTTCCACTATTTTTTATATTATAGGATATGTGTGTTTAGCCTTATGATTGTTTCTCTTTAGTTAATATCCTAACCCTTAAAATGGTTAGAGGTGTTTATGGATGCTTAGCTATTTAAAAGCAATGTGGAGGAGGGTTCAATGACCCTAGAATACCACTTGTTCAAATATTATCCTAGGCCATTAACATCCTTCAACATGCATTTGCATTTCATATGTGATTTTCTATATGCCATGATTTATATGCTTATATTATACTTGTCATTGTTTCATATCATATGATTCATGTGATGTTGGGATCATTTGATTTTAGAATTAAATTCCACTTTAGGTTCCCTTAACTTGGAGGCTATGGGTAAGACCTCCATTTTCATTACATTTCTTTTATGCATCTTTTGATTTATTATTTCTCATGTTGGCCATTAACATGTGCTTCTTTTGTATAAGTGATGGAAAATGACATTATGAGTTCTACGATGTCATACTCTGTTATGGTTAATAGTTATCCCACTAATCATTTTATTCTAAAAAAGGGCATATGATAAGGGGACCCTCTATCTCCTTATTACCTTTTCTCTCTCTATGCTAAAACTTTTTCAAATCTCATTACAAAAATGAAGAGTGGAGGATTGCTTCATCATCCAAAGGTTGCCCAAATTACACTTTCTATTATTTATTTCTTTTTTGTAAATGATTCCATCATTTTCACCAAAAGCTATGACTTAAATGTATGTGGTGCTAAAAAAGTATCTTAGTATGCTATGAGTGAGCATTAGGGCAGTAGACTAGTTTTGAAAGCTCTAAACTATCCTTTAGTAAAAATGCACCAAAAGAGCTTTATAATACCATATAGAATCTATTGGAGGTTAGGGGGTTGAAGCTTATGAGAAGTACTTGGTTTTACTAACAAGTTCTACTAATAATGGTAGGGAAGAAGAAGAAAGATATCTTTCAAATGATCTTTGATAGGTTATAGACTAAGCTAAAAGGTTGGAAGGAGAAGAGCTTATCAGTTGTAATGAGAGAGGTTCTAATTACAATGGTGGCCTAACCCATTTCCCATATATACTATGAGTGTTTTAGATTACCTTTCACACTTTGCTCTAATCTTTAGGCATTAAGGTAAGGTTTTGGTAGGGTAATAAGGAAGGTTGAAGGAAAATCCAATGACTTAGTTAGGAGAGATTGTCTCTGCTTAAGATGAAAGGAGGATTAGGTTTCAAAATCTTAGTGCATTTAACATGGCTCTCTTGGCAAAGTAAAGGTGAAGGTTACTGCATGATTAAGATTCTCTATTGGCTCAAATGGTAAAGGTTAAATACTACCAAGGATATATTTTCTACAAGTATCAAGGGGATTGCAACCAAGCTATACATGGTGTTTTATTTGGGGGTAAGAGTTTTGCTAGTTAAAGAGCTAGGTAGCGAATGGGGAATAGGGCCATTATTACAATTTGGGAAGACAAGTGGTTGCCATGCCTAACCTCTTTTGTTTTTTTCTCCTCCTAAGATCTTATAACATGATGCCTCTATGAGGGAGCCAATGATGCCATATGGGACTAGATGGAGAACGTTGATGATCAACAATATATTTGACTAAACTATGGTTGAGGTAATCTGTAACATCCCTTGAAGCCTCGATAATGTCTAAGATTCCTTTTTATGGCATTATTCAAGTAAGGCCTTTTTTTTATTAAGTTGACCTACCATCTTGAGATAAAATAGAGGGTGCGGCTCCATTTACCTCAAATGGTCATGATAGTACAATGTAAGGTTGGATGAGATTATGAAAGATTTAGATGCCGCCCAAAGTCAAACACTTCATGTGGAGAGCCATTAAAGGAATATTGCCAACTAAGGACTTATTAGTTGTACCAATGGGGGCTATTAACTTAATTTGTGCTCATCCTCATGAGGCATGGGAAGATGCATCATATATGTTAAAGGATTGCCTTGGGATACTTCAATTTGGTTAGCATGCAAGGTTGGAATGGACATGTCCTGATTTAATGTTTGTTCCCTTTAAGATTAGTTTCTTTTATTAAAAGATCAGTTGGAGGAAAATGACCTCTCTTATTGTCGTATTTTAGCATGAGCAATGTGGTTTGATAAGAATAAACTAATATTTGACCATCACGCTTTGTAGTGGGATCCATTGGTGTCCCTAACGAACAAGATGCATATATATATATATATATATATATATATATTCAATTTTTGAAATTATTTATAATGAGTATTTGTCATTTATTGAGTTTGTCATAAAAATTATTTATGATGAACGTTTATCATTCATCAAATTAATATTTTAATAAGTAACGACAATGTATTTATATTATATTATATCTGATTAATTGAAAAGTTATAAAAGAAATAAAATGTATATAGTGAAAAAATATTTAAATGATATAAAATTAATTATTTATCTAAATTAAATGATAAAAATATAAAATAACTTAAATATATATTAATTTTAAAATTATTTATTTGATATTTTATATCTAAAATGAAAATAAGATGAAAAATTTCTTAATTATTTTATAAAAATTATTTGCCTTATAATTCGCGTAATGCTACAGTTAGCAACTAGTTTTCTCTTAATACATTGATTTTTTTTTTTAATTCTTATTATGATCAAACTCTTATTTTTCATTCATAATATCTAAGATTTTTTCAAAACAAAGTAAAATATGATAATGTCTACCCGTGACATAATTTCTCAATTCTTCTAGACTATATCCTTTAGTACTCCATCCAAATAAATCACCATAAGCAAGAAAGTCATTAACAGTCCATATGTAGTTTTATGCATTTGGAAGTTCTATTGACAAGACGTATCACATGTTTCCATACCATCATCCCATACTTCTTTTAGTTCCACCAATGGTAGCAAGAATACATCAATGTCTTTACTAGGTGACTTAGGTCTTGGAATTAGTAAGGATAACATAAAAAATTGTTACTCATATAATCCTAAGGAGGAAGGTTCAATAGTACCAAAATCACTAGCCACATGCTATAAGTACTACTCATATTGCCAAAGGAATTAAAATAGTAGATAAAACTAACCTAACATTTCATTGCTCTTGTGCAAACCAAGGAAACTCATCGTCGAAGTCTTGCCAAGTTTCAAAATCAATTTGTGACTTATGAATTCATCATCAATACAATTTTCTTAGTTGTTTTTGGGAAATAAAGAATCAAAGCCCAGGTTTTAATGGAAAGTTACTTAAAATCTTATGTGGGATCTCCTTACTCTTCTCATCATTGGTCTTCCATTGCGAAGTGTGTTGGAAGAATGAGTTTGGATGTGGAAAAAATATCCCACACCAAAAATCAAAGAGAAAAATAAGTGGCATATATGCATTAGGAGAGCCAAACTAAAATGGCTTAGCCAATTTTGGTAGAGGTTTGCCTAATACTACAAACCCATTTTTAAAACCAATTTCAAATAAGTTCAAGTCCAATTGGTGTGTGTGAGAGCCTTGGCTTTCACTCAAACTAGTAGAATCTTGCTTGCAACTCCATCCTGTTGTCGATCATCAAATGATCAAAAGGACTAGGGCATACACTAGTACAAATCCATGGCCTTAGATTTGGATGAACTGGGGATTCTTAAGACTATATATGAATTTTAAAGCTCAAGTATCCAAATGGTGATCGTCGAAGGACCAAAGTGGGATTTATACGTTGGTATTGTCCTTAAGAGAATGGAGTTACCACTGGACTTTATTCGGGATAAGAGCCCAGGGAAGGCAAAATCTAAACCTAAATGAAGTCAATTTGAAAGCCCATTTTATCTTTATCCTATCAAAGATCAAATTCAAAAATTATGTACAGCTTGGGGAACATGTTAGGCACCCCCAAACCGCTTGGATATTGGGATCTAACCTTTGAGCATCTTTGGTTCACTTTTAATATTTTAACCGAGTTATTAATTAGTTCAATTTATTAAGCCTAAACATACATCTAACCGTGATTCCCTTAAACAAATCAAGTCATCAACTTTAAGGGGTAAGGGACATTCATCATGGCAAAATGGGGTATCATGCATTTCATCATCTACGCATAACATTCAAAAAGGGGAAATGGGATTAATCAAATTAGTAATTGAAGTAAACATAAGACAAACCAAATAAACTCAAAACATAAGGAATGAAATAATCCATATTACCATCTCTCTTAGGCAAAAGGTGTCTATATATGCATCTAAGTCCTTAATATCATATCCCCACATCACATGGACAATATTAAATATTTAAACACAAGTATATGATTATTGAAGAGTAAAAAAAAAAAAAAACCATAGTAAAATAACAAGTCCAAGGATTGACGAATCCTTCCCTTTATGTATCTCACAAAGAGTTAGGCATCTATGTGCATGGCTAATCATGGTAGGGGTTAGTAAGCAACTCGAAGGAAAGGAAAAAACATAAGGCCAAGGTACTAGCTATGTATTCTAAATACAAACACAATCATAAAGGGACTTTTAAGGTCATTAGAACCTTAAGTTCCTCACTTGGTCTCTTTCCTAAATGATCAAAATAGAATTAAGACCATCACTAAACCAAAAGTAAAATAACATGGAACATTACATGGAAAGGGGTTGTAAAACCACTCTAAAACCACACTAAGTTTATATTATGAGATGAATGGGAATCCTAAGATGTAATTCTCATTCTACTGTATTACTGGAACATTTGAACACAAAAAAAAAAAAAAGCTTTGGAATAAAAAGAATTCGAAGATAGAAGATAAAAAAATTTGTAAAAATCATCTATCAAGCAAACTGGGTTATACAACCTAATATTGACATTGTACAAACCATATAAGGGATTGTATAGCCTATAATCAAGGTTATACAATCTCTTGTATTCTAGGTTTTGAAAATTGAAGATGAAAAGAAGAAAGAGAATAGGAGGGAGGATAAGGGAGTCTTGGATGCCTTATTTGATGACTTACCTTATTTGATGATTTATTAATCTCAAATGCACACCATGGGTTTAGTGTCCTCCAAAATGCTTAGAAAATGCAAAATGATTGAGAGAAAAGGCTTAGTTCTACCTTGGAGTGAGTTGGGATGAGTTAGGGTTTAGAGTTTTTAGGTTAATGGATGTTTGAGAGTGAATTTTGGTATAATAACTTTAGGTTCGTCCAAGCCTCCACCTCTTAAAATGATATAGGTATTTATAAGTGTTGGATGACTACACCACACCTTACAATGGTTTCAATTTCAATATAGATGCATCCAATCATAAAAAGGGAGATGGATCTCATTGAATTAGGGTTTGCACATAGGTTTATAGCCAAGAATGGGTCGTACATCTATTTGTTAGGGTTACATAGCCCTAGGGTTTAAGATGGACCAGTTCTAGAAGATTGTATGTGTTTGAGTTCAATAGAGGATTATATAGTCCTATAAGTGGGTTGTACAACCCTATATGCGGGTTGTACAACCCTATATGCGGGTTGTACAACCCTATGCATGGGTTTGTAGAACCTAGATGGGTTAGGCTGGTAGTCTAAGCTATTGGTCTTAGGCTTAGTACTGGTCTTTTGGGCTTACACTTAGTTTTCAACTTCTTTAAGGTTTTCTAAGGCCTTTATTATTTCTTTTGGCAATTTTTCTTTGCATTTTGGGGATATGTTTAGTGATTTTTTCATCAAGCTCTACATCTAGACGTCTAAATATTGATGCTTACAATTTGCCCTTATTTTGTGGAGCTTGAAAAATAAAATTTGAGAAATGATTGCTTGAATAAGTCTTCGCAAGGCAAAGTAAATAATGTTATTAGTAAGATACCTAAGGATACAGATTTTTAATAGCTCTTCGAGTAGGTACTAAAGTCAGTCGACAGCTTTCTACTAGGTACTAAAGGTTCTTATATGCTCTTTAATAGCTTTCTAGTAGGTACTAAAGTTGTTTTGACAATTTTCTAGTATATACCAGGTGTTTTGTATGTTCTTGCAACTTTCTAACAAGTTTTAAAGTTGTTCTAGTAGTTTCCTAATAGGTTCTAAGTGTTTTATATGTTCTCAACAACTTTTTAATAGGTACTGAAGTTATTTTACCAACTTTTCTAGTAAATACTAGGTGTTTTGTATGTTTTAGCAGCTTTATAGTAGCTGTTCAAGTTGTTATGACAACTTTTTAGCAAGTAGCAAGTGTTTTTTATAATCTCAAATTCTTCCTAATAGGTACTGAAGCAGTTTTGATACTTCTCTAATAGGTACCAGGGTTTAGTGATTGATAATTGGCTTTTTATTGTCATTGGTATTCTTACATCTTTTCTATATGGGTGTTTTAATCCTTCTAACCAATAGGTTTGGCTCAGGGGTGCCCCTTAGGTGGTTCTTATGTTGTTCAAGCTATTTTTGGTATTTCTAAACTAGTTTAGCATCCTTGCAACACTTCTAGTTGTCCTATGAACTTATCCTTATCTCAAGGTAATGGGTTTGGCCCTAAATGTTATAGGAAGTGCTTCCTTGAGTTCTAACATGAAAAAGTTTTTTTAAAAATATATATGAGATCTCAGAGGAGGTTAAGGACATTTTGGTGACTAGATTTGGATTATAAAGCCTGAGGTGTTCTCTAGGTGTTCTAAAAATGATGAGGGCATTTTAGTAATTACCTAGTATCCTGGCTTTATCATATGATTCAAGTTCATCCATTCTTGTTGTAAGGTCATGATTATGATTTATAGGTTCATAATCTTGAATTAGTGTAACTTTCACAATAGTTGAGATTTAGACTCCCATCCAACTTCAAATGCAAACATATCTTAAAACTTCATAATCAACACTTAAAAAATATGTTATAACTTATCAATTTTACATTGTCAATGTCAAAAGAGTCATTTGACCAACCTAGTCCAACAACATGTTTTCTTAATATAGACACATGAAGGACTAGATGTACTGAAGCAAGCTCAAGCATCTTATAAGCTATAATTCCTACTCTCTCCAACACCTCATGTGCACTTATGTACTGCAGAGCTAATTTTTCCTTCCTACCAAATCTCATGACTCCTTTTATAGACACTTTAAGGAACACATAATTTAACACAAAAAAAAACTCTAAATTCATTCTTCTAAGGTTTGCATAGTGCTTTAGCTAACTAAAAGCATTATTTATTATATTTTGAATTAAAGGAACCTTTTAAGTTATATATTGTAATAACTCTAGACCTTCAATTCTCCTTTCACCAACCTCCTCCTAATATAATGGAGACCTACACCTCCTCACATATAGAGCCTCATATGGGGCCATGCTTGTACTAGCTTAGTAACTGTTATTATAAGCAAACTTCATCAAAGGTAAGTGATCCTCCTAACTACTCCCGAAATCCAAAGCACATAACCTTAACATATCCCCTAAAATTTGTATAATTCTCTTAGACTTCCTATATATCTAATGGTGAAAAGTTGTGCTAAAATCTAACCTAGTACCCTCATGTAACTTATTCTAAAATTTAGAGGTAAATTGAGCCCCTCTACTAGACATTATAGATGTTAGTACTCCATGTAAGAACACAATTCTATATATGTATAGCTTAGCATATTGTGCCAGATGGAAAGTGGTTTTAATAACTAAAAAATGGGCATATTTAATTGGTTTATCCATAATCACCCATATTGAATCTGGTCCCTTATTAAATCTAGGTAGCTCTATAGCAAAATCCATTGTAACTCTCAATAATTTTTGTTTAGGTAACTTAACCTCCTTTAATAATTTAGTAGGCTTTTGATGTTCATATTTGACCATTTTACAAGTTAGGCATTGAATAACATAATCAACAATTTGATTCTTCATTTTACCTATTAAATACATCTATCTTAAATCACAGTACATCTTAGTAAAATAACGATGCATTGTATAAGCTAAATTACGAGCCTCTCTCATTATCTATATTCTTAAACCATATAAATTAGGTGCACACAATCTAATCCCATACCTAGAATGTCATCTCTATCATTTTGGAACTCTTTCATTTACCTCTCTAAAACTCTTTTCTTAGTAGCCTCAAGATTCTTATCATACCTCTAAGCCTCATTAATCCTATCTAACAAAATAAGCCTCACCTTAAAATGAGCTAATAATCCACTTAACTCTAACACCTAGAACTATAATCCTTTATCTCATAACTCATGAACTACCTATTAACTTCCTATTCAAGGCAAAACTAGTACATTTGCATGTATAGGATGATAATGAATATTATAATCATAGTCCTTTAAAAATTGAACCCATCTTCTCAATATAAGGTTCATGTCCTTCTTATTATATACATATTTAAGATTCTTATGATCTATAAATATCTCATAGGTCACTCCATATAAGTAGTGAATCCATATTTTTAAAGTAAAAATCATAATAGCCATCTGCAAATCATGTGTATATAATTTTTATTATGCTTCTTCAATTTTGCTAGAAGCATAAGCAATAATTCTCCTATTTGCATTAAAACACATCCCAAACCTATCATTGAGGCATCACAATATGTTGTACCCTTATAACCCTTCAAGTAGAACTAACCACTATTGCTAAAGTTAGCCTCTCCTTTAAAGTGTTAAAACTCTGCTCACAGCTCTCATCCTATGTAAACTTAACACCATTCCTAGTCGATCTTGTTAATGCTGCTTCTAATATGGACAAATCTTACACAAATTTCATATAGTACCAAGCCAAACCTAAAAACTCCTAATCTCAATAACTTTATTAGGTTAAGTCCATTCCATTATGGCCTCTACCATTTTAGGGTCCTTAATACCTTATACAAAAACTATATGCCTCAAAAATACTACCTTGTCCTACTAAAACTCTCATTTTGAAAGCTTAACTTAAAGCTTATGTTCTCTCAAAGTCTATAACACTAACCATAAGAACTCCTCATGCTCCTCCTCACTCTTAAAGAAAACCAAGATATCATCGTATCCATGAATGCTGCAAATGCATTTGTCAGTCGAAAAGACATAACTAAAAATTCATAATGACCAAACCTAGTATGAAAAGCTATCTTTGGCATATCACTCTCCCTAATCCACAGTTGGTGATGCCCTAACCTCAAATCTATCTTTGAGAAATACCCAACCTATTATTACTAATCAAATAAGTTATCAATCATAGTTAAAGGATATCTATTCTTCACTAACACCATATTAAGCTATCTATATTTACATAACGTCATTGATCCATCCTTCTTCTTTACAAAGAGTACTAGAGCAACGTAAGGTGAAGTGCTAGGCATAATGTATCCTTTCTTTAATAAATAATGTAGTTGTTCCCTTAGCTCTCTTAACTCTACTAGTGCTATTTTATAGGATGGCATACATATAGGATTGGTTCAAGGTAATAAGTTAATACTAAACTCAATCTCCCTCTTAGATGGTAACCTAAGCAACTCTTCTTGAAAGACATCATAAAGGTCTTTTACTATAAGAATCTCTTTAACACTAGGCTCCTCCAACCTCACATCTCGTATTGTCATATCCCTTTATCAATAACTTTTTAGCAACCATAGTTGAGATCATATTACTCAATCCAACACCTCCTACACCCTGAATGCTCTCCATTAGATAAGGTAAAAGCTACAACATTGGTTTTACAATCAATTGTAGCCCCATGAGTAACTAAACCAACCATTCCATAAGAAAACATAAAAATTTAAAATTTCTACCAAAAACTAAATTCCCAAGTATATTTATTTCTCTAAGTTTTACATCGTAGCCCATGTATATATGAGTACACTCCACTAGTTCCTTAATAGGTATAAGAACAAGTAAATGCTTAATCATTTCTATACGTTGTACTAATATTCTAAAAGCAAACCTGGGGGGACATAAAAGAATGTGTGGCTCTAGGGTTTAGTAATACATGTGCATATACAATATAAATGAAGAGCATACTTTGCAGCACACATTATTCTACTGAACATGCCAATGGTATGGTTGAATACCATAGCCTAGCTTATACCTTTATCCTATTGAACTTGTTGTACATGTTGACTCTGCTATCCATATTGCCCTTATCAACCCCTACCTGCTAGCTCACATCCTTTGTAGCCTCTGCCTCTCCCATTACCTTTGCCTCCTCCACTACCTTTCCTAGCTAGTGGTAAAGCTAGCTTAAGTCCCCTATTGTCACTCTGAGCATGTCTCTTAGGGCAATTCTTAACTTGTTGATCAATTTATCCATACGAAAAACATCCTTCAATAGTCCATCTACAAATTCCTCTATGCACTTGTCTACATGTAACATATGGTGTGGGTGATAACGTTTGAATCGGTGTAGGGCCCTATTGACCAACCCATGGCAAACTATATTGCCTGTAAAAATCCTAATACCCAGTACCCACGACCAACCCATGTACATTTTTCACCATTGGATCGATCTCAAATTTTAATTTGTAATACTAGACAATTAGACCATAAACATATAACAATATCAATGATAAAAGTTCTTGGTAACTTCAAATATAAAATTCCAATCTACTATTCAAAATCTATCCCCATAAAATTGTCACAATCTTATAATATAACTCATTCAAACTTTATATTTTGCAATAATTGCTCCTCAAGGGCATATAATTTGAAAAATATGCATAGTATACATGTCTATCATAATTAACTTAATGATTTAACTAAAATTTATAATTTAATTTCAAGTAAAACTCTAAATTGAAATTTTAGGATTCACTTTCAATTTTATTAATCAAATTTGTTTTGTTCGAATCCATCTACATTAAATTAAATATTATAGATTGATAATAAAATATCTCAAAAAATGAATAGAATGGATTTATTTACCTTCAAAAGACACTTGATAATCTTCAAAACCTTTATGATATTTGTCTAAAAATTGCACCAAAAGATTTAATCCTTCTCTAACTATTTGTTTTTGCTTTTTTTTTCTCCACCTCTCTGCAACACTCTCTTGTAATCAAGAAAAGAAATGGTAGTTGCCACGTGCCCAACTTGGGCATAAGCGCACTTAACATTTACTAAACCTTACCTATCAAATTCCTAAACCAACCCTTTGACAAAT
Source organism: Omphalea diandra (assembly GCA_949677035.1). NCBI lineage: Eukaryota > Viridiplantae > Streptophyta > Magnoliopsida > Malpighiales > Euphorbiaceae > Omphalea > Omphalea diandra. The sequence goes on along the minus strand of CATIWR010270949.1, from coordinate 9,881 downwards.
TATTAAACTAAAATTTAAATTGTAGAAATATCATCCATTTAAATAATATTGACTCCTTTATAATTAATTTCTAATTTAACTATTTAAAATTTAAATTGATAATTTAAAACACTAATAATTCATTTTGTTTATATATATTAATTTATATTCATAATATTTATAATTACATCTAAATATTATTTCATATAACTAAATCATAAATTTACTTAAATATAGTTTAAATATAATTATGACAATGCTCCTATGACCTAAATTATTATAATTAATTTATAAATAATGAAGGATATTACCAAATATGACATGGCTTTTGCATTATTATGAATCAACATATAACATAGTTGTATATGTGTATAGGGCATTGGAATAGGGTAGTCGTGGTAGAACCATTGACTCATCGAGGAGAAAGGGTTAGCCGATTTGCATTCCATAGAAGCATGACACCAACTATCAAGTGATCAACCTACTGATATAGTTAGATCTCCTAGACATTCTCATGCGTAACACATACCTTATGGGATATAAAACTTGTGAAAAGGCAATGCAACTTCTAAAAAATCAAAGGGAAATAAGGTATGACAAATTGAGAAACATGGTGTAGTTGACTTTATTGGTTCCAAAAATTTAATAGCGATAAACACATGGCTAAAAATAATATAGAGAGTTATGAATTTGATGAAATGCACACTAGAAGAAAAGTTTGATGGTGTAGTGTCATTATTACAAGGGGATGTATAAGATTGGTGGGAAACCAATTCAGGGACAGATGCGCAGCCTTTAGTGCTTACATGGGATGATTTTCTTCATGAGCTCATTAATAATTACATGCCAACAATATTAAAAAGATGACAAAAGAAGAGAATTTCTAAATCTAAAATAGGGAGAAATGAATGAAGCTGAGTATGAGGTAAAGTTTGTAACATCTCTATCCTTATTCATCAGTATTCTTACATAAATATATTCATTGCATAAATGATTTGCAATCTCACATGAATATATGCATTGGATAAATGATCATTTAGATATGTGAATTTGATAAGCGCGACAATGACACTTGCACTATTGCATTTATGACACTTTAACATATATGTAATGTTTGTATAGTTGCATGACAAATTATCTTATGTTGTGTGCATGATATAACATCATAAATAATGGTGTTTTAGAGTATAAAGAGCATGTGGGGATTATGACATGGATGTAGGTGATGAAAGAGTGAAGAAGAGGGACTAGAAGAGGACTATTGAACTTCCAACCAATTGTAGTGAGACATCGTGATTTTGTCTTATTATGCTAGGTATACAAATTAAAATTTTTATCTTTTAAGATCATATTGGAGAGGCAAAGTATGATAGAGTGCAAAAAATAAAGGAAGAAACAAGGAAGAAGAAGAAGAAGAGGGAGAAGAGTGAGCTAGCATAGAGGAAACCCTAAGCTTTTCTAGTTTTAACGAAGAGGTAACTAATTTTATCTTCTTCCAACATGAAGTTCTTCCCTCATAACATGTTAAACATGCATGATTAGAAAGAATTATGGAGTAATTTGAGTTAGAGCTCATGTATGGAAGTTGAATCTCAAAATAAATAAGAGCTGATTGTGTTAGTTTTATTGTTAAAGCATATTTTGTACCCACAATTTTTTAACTCTATAAGAGGAATTATTGAAAGTGTAACATATTAAAGTTGGAGCTTTATGCCCCATATAAATGCATGTAAAACATTATTGCTTAATAAGGTGTGTGTGAGGAGATATGGCTCATTCATTAGGCTTGGTTCACAACTAACTGATATCTCCTTAATCTTTCTATTTTCATATATTTTGATGACCTTATGTATTGATTTAGGCAAAGTAAAAACATGAAATTTGCAGGGTTATATCCCATCTAAATATTTGTAAAGCAGTTTTGCTTAATTTGTTATATGGAAAGAGATATAATTCTTTAATTGTGACCGATACTGAACATGATGAAACCTCATTAGTTTTTTAATATTGTTTTACAATAATTTGATGGATATAGAACCAAAATTTGATTATGTTCCAAACTTGAAAGTGTACATCTATGTTTGATGTACAAGCATGTAAAATATTTTTGCCAAATTTAGCATGGTTGATGAGATATTGCTCTTTCATCATGACTAATTGTCAACATGTTGAAAAATTACTCACCTTGAGCTTGGACATTTGTTTTAGTGACTTTATAGACTGAATTAGACAATGAGTAAAAACATTAAAAATGTTCATTCATATGTTTTGTAACTTTTGGTGAACCCATTTTGTAATTGAATTTGTATAATTTTAGATACAACCAATATTGTAAGACCTACTCAGACTGAGATGACATTGAAATAGGGCAAAATTCAAAAATTCACTACATTTTCTATATATCTTATATTGACCTAAAATTTGACTATCTTGTATCATTATTTGTCTATTTTATTTGAAAAACACAATCAAGTCATTTGGACAAGTATAGTAAGAGTTATTATAGTTATACTGTAGCAAGGTTAGGTTGCCATATAATAAAAATATGCATAAACACTAGGTCCACTTGCATAGAACCTACTCATAATTGCATACCAATCATTCATAGTCATTTTGACAAACTTATAATCATGTATGTAGCATATGTTAGGATCTCAATAGTGTTAGGAAGCCCAAAAAAGGGGACCAAGCCTACTATAAAGGAAGGTTACATAAAAAAGTTAGTAAAAGCCATAATTGGATTCTAATGTGTATGTGTGATGATTTTATGTTATGGTTGTGTTATATTATGTGTATATGTGATTGAATTGTGAAATTTTATATGTGAATACAAGTCAAATGTGAATTATATGATCTTAATGATTACTTGGTATACAATTTTGAATGAACACTTACATATGGAACTAGAAGGATGTTGTCGCCTGCTTATCAAACATTTGCAAATCTGTTGGAAAAGGGACTAATACGTCATATTGACAGATGTTATTGATCAAATGATTCATTTGTTATATGTTGGCCAACAAAATCAAATGTCATTTGAATCACATGAATTTTTTAGAGCAGTGTTTGCCTTGTAAGGTTATGACAAAAATCAATCGATTGCATTTGCACTTCCATAGTCAATTCTTATACTTGTATGTATCCTGACAATATCTAATTGTTGGTTGTACCATAGGAATTTGATTATTATTTTTATTCATTGAATCATGACTCATTAAATCATAGTTATGTTTTTAAGATATTAAAGCATAAGGTTTGGATACTTTGGAGCATAAAGTTTTGCATGTAGACTCATGGATCACAGGTGGTCAACTGAATTCTAACTCTCTCTTCTTGTGTCATGTACATATATCTAGATAGGAACCAATTTATGATCATTAGCCTTAAACATTAGTTAACATCTATGTGCATTAAATACATGTTGGATTGTGTATGTATGATGAATCAACTTTTATACATATGTATTTTTGGACTTGAATGCCATGATTTGTAAATGAAAAGGGTTAATACAAAGTTTAATCAATTACCTATTTATGCATCCTTTTAGGGCAACCACTGATAAAGAAAAATGTGAAAAGTTTGAAAAGAGACTAAAATATGAGATCAAAAGCAAAATCACAGTTATAGATCTTAAGAGTTGTACTAAGCTAAAAAGCTACTATAATTAAGGTGGAAAAATTAGAAATAGAAAGGACAAAGCAACAGGTAAAAAGGGGGTTTAGTGAGTTTGTGGGAGATTTTAGTAGAAAGAAAAGCAAACATAGAGATTATATGTCATCATAATCTAGTGCCAGGGGTTGTCACTTTAGCTATAAAGGTAGGGGATTAGGAGTTTTATCTTATATAGGCAGAGGTCAAGGCTAGGCTATGCAACAATGACTGTCCTGTGTATAGTATGGGAGGCAACACATGGATAAATGTAGGAAGCTAACTGGCACTTTTATACTTAAAAATTATCTTGAAAGTTCTAATGTATCAAAGGGAGGCAGAGGTAGAGTTGCATCAAAATCCATAGTTGAAATTCTAAAAGCAAGTATAGTTAAAGTGTTTTTAATAGGGCTAGGGCCAAAAGTAAAGTAACTACATTTGGTCAAGGTATGAACAGATCAGAGGGTAAGAGTTCCAAATCTTAGATACAGGTTATAGTATTTGCCATGACTAAAGAAGAAGTCATTGTTGTTCTATAAGTTATTATTGGTATAATTTTTTTCCATGATTTAGAAGTTGATGTATTAATTGATCTTAGTTTCACACATTCATTCATTTTAGTAAACATATCAACCCAATTGTGTAGCAAGCATTAGCCTTTAAGTTTTAACAAATGGGCTAGTACTCTTTTGAGAGATGTGATGATTGTGGAGAAGGTATGTCATGATTGTTTGATTCACATTGATGACATTGAGTTGAATGCTAATTTTGTGCTATTGCCACTAATGAATTTGATCTGATACTAGGTATGGACTAGTTGACTGATTATCATGTAATAGTGAATTATTTTACCAAGGAAGTTGTTTTGAAATCTCCAAATAAAACAAAAGTTATGTTGCAAGGAGAAAGACAAATTTTACCTATATGTCTAGTTTTTGCTATAAAGGCTTTTTGAATGATTAAAGTTGGTTGTAAAGCTTATCTAATACATATGGTAGACGTAAGGTTTATAAATGAATTACTAAAAACATTTTCCATGCTAAATGAGTTTTTATATGTATTTTTAGATGACTTGCTCGATTTGCCACTTGATAAGGTGGTAAAATTTCTAATTAAGTTAGTTTTAAGAATAACACCTATATCCATTTCACTTCATATGATGGCTCCACTTTAGTTGAAAGAATTTGAAAACTCAATCGCAATAACTTCTTGATAAGGGATTCATCAAACCTAGTATGCCACCTTAAGGTGCTCAAGTGTTAATTATTAAAAAGAAAGATGGGATAATAAAGTTGTGTATCAACTATAGATAGTTGAATCGAGTCACTATGAAGAACAAATATCATGTTGGCCTAGGGCACTAAGAAGGGGGGTTGAATTGATGGCTAATTAAAAATTAAAAAGGAAGGTTAATGTGTTTAAGAAGTGAAGAATGAGATTAGAAGAAACAACACAGAGGTTGATAGCAGTTCGAGTGTTAAAGAACCCTACATCCACTCCCCAATTCTACACAATTAGGTATTTCACTTAACTAACCTTGTGTTTTCAAGTTCACACCAAACTTATACAACTTGTGTTTATGGCTCACACAAAAACCCTTAAAACTTGTGTTTTTAGGCTTACACTTCAACCTCTTATAAAAGTTCTAGAATCTAGGCTAACTCTCAACTTAATTACAATGGTGTTTATTACTCACACCAAACAATCAAAAACACATTAAAGAAGAGTAAAAGAAAGAGTAGAAAATTGGCAAGAGTTTGGTTACAATCAATTGAATTGTCTTGCATTTACATTAGTTTGGTAGAGTATTTATAGCCCACATTCACGAAGGAGATGTTACGCTAAAACTATCCCCAAATCTCCAAGTTGGGCTATGCAAATTTTGCATTAAATGCTTGTCAGGCAGAAGTCACGGTCGCTACTAGTAGTTTGCAGTTGTGAAATTTCAATTTGCACTGAGGAGTCAAAAATCACTGCAGAAAACCTTGTTTTGTGTCTAATTGCTAGTGCATGTGTCTTTGATCCAGTGGTTGTCCAAGAAAAATAGCAGTTGTGTTCTACATGCTACTTAAAATTCGTGGTCGTGAGTTGTCTTTGCCTCAGGCACAAATGAGACCGCGAATTCCTCTGTTAGAGAGGAAACTTCAACTTCTTGAGTCATGGTCACGATGAAATATTTGTCCCTTTTATTTTTTTTTTATTTCAAACAGTTCTCTTAGACACTTGGTGTGTTGTTGTTGTGGCTTTGGTTCCCTCATTTGTCACTATGAAATTCACAGTCGTGACCTCATATGTGAATGCCACCGCAAATTCCTTTGTGACTCAACCTTATCTACTTTGGCTGAGTCATGGTTGAGAATTGGCCTGCAAATTCCTCTGGCCTAGCTCCATCTACCCTTATAACTAATTTGCAATCACAATTTAGGGGATACAGATCGCGAATTTGGATGACCTTCATAAGGTTGGAGATTTTGATATCCATCCAACTTCCAATTGAAAAACTATCTTATAAACTATAAAACAACACTTAATGAAAGTATTAGAACTAATCAATATCTATTGTCAAGATCAAAAGAGGTTCATGAATTAGGTTTAACCAACCTAGTCCAACAATCTCTCCCTTTTTTATTTTGAAAACTTAGATTGATATCAAAGATAATCAAATGCATGAGTTGTGAAGTTGGGACGGTCAATGATGAAATGATCAATGAATACTTACAGAAATTATAGTCAATGACCATAGAAAAATTCTCAACTTATGCTTTTTTTGTATTATTTATTTTCTCTCCATACTTTACTCTCCCCCTTTAGTAAGATAAAAATGAGGGCAAATATGGAAGAGTAGATGAAATGCATAAAGGTGACAGAAAGTGATCATAAGGAGCAAATAATAACATATATAATCATAAGAAGTGCAAACACAAAATAAAAAAAATTGTAATCACATAGCATATGAGACAAAGAATTACAAATTAAACACTTTTATTTGTTTATAAAACTATGAGATCAACAGTGTTTACATCAAAAATTTTAAAAAAAAATAGAGAAAGAAAAATAAAAATCCTAAAGACAATCTAAAAGATAGGAGAACTGTCATCGTCTCCATAATCGTCTTGTTCTTTATTATCTCCACCTTCCTTAGCTTTATCACCTGCCTCGAACTCTTAATTGTCCTTCACTTCTAGTGTGCCCTCCCAATCCTCAAAATCTATATGATGGTAGGGAGGAGCGCTGACATTCTCTTCTAAATCCCACCAAGTCACTGTGTAGGTGGGAAAAGAGGAGAAATCTTCTCTTGAACATCCTTATCACTTTGTCCAATTTTCGGTTGATAGTGGCAAGGGAGATTTCAGACATAGGTTTTGGTTGAGGATGCATTTATGAGGTAAATGAGGTCTACAAAGTTTTGAGAGGGAAAAAGCTTCTTAATGAGGAAATTTTCTTTTCCCACATTAAAAGCACCAACACATCGGTAGATGGCAGTTACATGAGAAAGGAGAAGAAACTGACTCTTTGGTTTTGTGCTCACATGAATAAGTTGATCCACAAGATAACGACCAGTTTGTATAGCAAAGAGATGTTACTCTAAAACTATCCCCAAATCTCTAGGTTGTCCTTGGTAGATTTCATATTAAATGCTTGTCAGGCAAAAGTCGCGGTCATTACTAGTAGTTTGTGATCACAAATTTCCAATTTGCACTACGAAGCTGAAAATAGCGATAGAGAACCCCGTTCAGTGTCTAATGGCTAGTCCATGTGTCTTTCAACCATTGGTTATATAATAAAAATAGTCGTTATGTTCTACCTACTACTTAAAATTCACGGTTGCAAGTTGTCTTTGCCTTTGGCATGACTGAGACTGCGAAATCCTCTATTTGGAGAGGAAACTTCAACTTCTTGAGTTTTGGTCGCGATAAAATATTCGCCCCCACAATTTTGATTTCTAATTGTTCCCTTTGACACTTGGCATGTTGTGGTTGTGGCTTTGTTTCCCTCATTTATGACCATGAAATTCTCGGTCGCGACCTCATACACTAATGTCACCACGAATTCCTCTGTGACTAAACTCTTATCTACTTCGGTTAAGTTGCGACTATGAATTGGCCCATGAATTCCTTTAGCCTAGCTCCATCCACCTTATAGCTAATTCATGATCATGATTTAGGGATACATACCGTGAATTTGGATGACCTTTAAAAGGTTGGAGATTTTGATTTCCAACCAACTTCCAATTGAAAAACTATCTTATAAATTGCAAAACAACACTTAATGAAAACATTAAAACTGATAAATCTCTATTATTAAGATCAAAATAGGTTTATGACTTAGGTTTAACCAACCTAGTCCAACATATCCTTTGCCAAGAATAATTGATATGTTCGACAAATTGTAAGGAACATTAGTGTTTTCTAAAATTTTATTAAAATTAGGCTATTATCAGCTTAAAATTTCAAACTTAGATGTACCAAAGATTGCTTTTCAAACAAGGTAATGGCATTGTGAATTTTTTGTGATGCCATTTAGTTTAACTAATGCACCAACTACATTTATGGCTCTTATGAACAAGGGGTTTCAGCCTTAATTTGATAGATTTATGATTATGTTCATTTATGACATATTGGTGTATTCAAGGAGGAAATAGGAGTATGAATAGCATTTGGGAATCATATTGCAAATTTTGAGAGAAAAATAGTTATTTGTCATGTAAGATAAATAGTTATTTGTTAAATATTGCTTTTCAAACTCGGTATTGGCATTATGAATTTTTTGTGATGCCATTTAGTTTGACTAATGCACCAACCACATTTATGGCTCTTATGATCAAGGTGTTTTAACCTTACTTAGACAAATTTGTGATTATGTTCATTAATAACATACTGGTGCATTAAAGGAGGAAAGATGAGCATGAATAGCATTTGAGAATTGTATTGCAAATTCTAAGGGAAAAACAGTTATTTGTTAAGTTAAGTAAGTATGAGTTTTGAGTTGATAATGTGGTACTTTTTCGACATATAGTTTCTGAAAGTGGCATAAAGGTGGATCCAAGCAAAATTAAAGCAATAATAGAATGGAAAACCCCAAAGCCTGTTACAAAAGTCTGAAGTTTCTTTGGGGCAGCGAGTATTATCATCTATTGGTTGAAGGCCTTTCATTGATAATTACTCCTTTGGCTAAGTTACTTCAAAAAACTACAACATTTCAGTAGTCTAAAGAATGTCAATAGAGTTTTGATGAATTAAAAAATAGATTGACATTTGCTCTAATGTTAATCATTCCTACAAATAATGGAGGATTTATAGTTTATAGCAATGCCTTTTATGAAGGTTTGATATATGTTTTAATGCAACATGGTAAGGTAATTGCATATGTATCTAGATAATTAAAGCCTTATAAATTATCTTACAAGTGCATGACTTAGAAATTGTTGTTTTGTTTCCTTTGAAAATATAAAGGCTACTTGTATGGAGAAACTTTTTTGATATTTATAGATCACAATAGCTTAGAGTATTTGTTAATCCATAATGAATTAAGCATGAGATAAAGGTTGTGGTTAGAATTGTTGAAAGATTATTATTGCACCATTGAGTATCACTTAAGGAAGACAAATGTTGTGGCATATGCTTTGAGTAGGAAATTAAGAAGTAGTGTAGCTCATTTATCAGTCTTTCCATTACTTGATTAGTTTAGTTGCAATTTGTTGTCCCTAGGCACCAAGAAGGGGGGTTGAATTGGTGGATAAAAATTTTAAAACAAAGATAAAGGGGAGAAGATAGAATAATAGAGACACAAACAATTTATAGTGGTTCAAGCAAAATTGACCCTACGTCCACTCCCCAATCACTCAATTGGGTATTTCACTATCTCAATGGTGTTTTCAAGCTCACACCCAACTTATACAACTTGTGTTTTGATTGCTAACACACAACCTTACAACAAAGTGTTTTATAGGCTAACACAAAACCTCACTTAAGTGTTTCACTAGGCTCACATTTAAACCTTTCTAAAGGTGTTTTTACAGGCTAACACAAAACCTTACTACTTGGTGTTTAATGCTCACACCTAACACTTATAATTACATAAAAAAGATGAAGAAATTGAGCAGCAAAGATTGAGAGCTTTAATCACTTGTAATAAATTCCTTAGCAACCTTCTTCATGGCTATTTGGTGGAGTATTTATAGCCAAACCTCACCAAAGAGATGTTACAGATCATAGCTCATCAAATCTTTGAGACATGCTTGACATATTTTGCAT
>CATIWR010270936.1:0-23713 GCA_949677035.1 Omphalea diandra | reverse complement strand
AAAAAAAAAAACAAAAACCTCTCACTAATAGATAGAGCCCAAACAAACAAAAAAAAATAAATAAAAAAAAAATATATATATATATAAAAAAATATATATATATATATATATATATATATATATATATATATATATATATATATATATATATATATATATATATATGTATATAATTTAATTACTCAAATTATTAATGGTTGTCTGAATTCTAATTCAATAATTTATTTTGTTTATGTGAAAAATGATTTAAAGAGCGTTTTGAATTACCTATAATCTAAATTACATTATGTATGGATTTAATTTTAAAACTAGTGGTAGGATTTTAAAAGTAATTTTACTTAGTGAACTTGGAGTGAGATTAGTTAAAGAGAACTTGACTCTCTTTAACATTTGTTAATAAGATTAAACGTAATACGTATCATCTATTTTTCCTATTTATTTCCTATTATCATATTGATGTCTTTACTTAATTATTTTCATCCTTTTTTATCACTCTCTATAGAAATTCAATTCACTTTATCCAAAATTTTGAACCCATCTTCTCCCATATAACTCTCATTTTTTACTTTTTTATTCTCTTTTCTCTTATGTTTTATATTTTCTTGCTCAGTTAGGTCATTAGATTAATACCAAAGCTAAAATTTTAAATGATATAAGGAGAAGAATAATAGTAATCGTTCTAGCTTTTGGCAAGAGAGATGTTTAGAAACTCATGGTTTATTTCAAACACAGGCAGTGTCTGTTCAAGGTTTTTTTGCCTTTGATACAAACTAAGATCTCCTTATATAGAAGAGAAAACCGAACACATAAGGCTAACATTCTTATCTTCCAGCTCATCACATTTTTACAGCTCACACCACACCACACTTAGTTTTTAGTATAAATCACACTTTATTTTACAGCTCACACCACACTAACTTTTAATTATTTATGGATAGGTTCATGTGAAAAGGGTCATGTTTATGTTTCTGTAGACCAAATCATCACTATTAATGGATTTCTTTTTAAGAGTTTTTGTTGCTTCGTGCTTCACATAGTAATCATACATTGTATAGGTCTTGGAAATCTGGATCAGGAACATAATCTCTTTCTGTCAAATCATTTTGCAAGCACTATGGTTTTGATGACTCTCCCCATGTGTTATTGTCTCTCAAAGGAGCATCTTCTGCCAAGGTTGGTCATATTTCTTTAGGGATTACTTTATTTTGTCTGCACATAAATCTCTGAAAATTCCTAAATTGTTCGTGATTATGTAGAGCATCAGTCCAAAGAGAAAACTAATTTTCTTTGTAAACATGAAAACAAGCCATGGATCTTAATGAGGTACCAACAGCTCTAACCAGGTAGGGTCAATGAAGAGTATAGACTACTTTTTTGTGATAAGTTGTTTGTGGCTCACAATATTAGTACTTTGCTTTAGAGGATTCAATCCACCTATCTAGAGATTGAAACCATTTTAGAAAGGTAACCATGTGAGAATTTTTTCTTGAGCCATTTCGAACTTCTGTCAAGTATGACTAGAAATTGTGTGAACGTATTTTCACTGCTATGGTATATAGATAAAAGAAACACCATAGAAAGGTTAATAGTTCTTCTGGCCAAGTCCATGATTCTTCATTAGCTGTGGAGAAGTTTAGAAACCTATAGACTTTTAGGAAAGGATATTATGGATAAAAACCAAAGAAATCAATGAATATGGGACCATATGACTTTAGGAGTAAGGACTAGTAAACAAATAGCTACTCCATTGTTACCCTAGTTATTTTTGTTTAAGTAGTAGGAGTTTGAATTTCAGGAGGGACTCCAACTTTTAGGTATGGTTGTGGAGGTATAGAGAAGGAAGTTGAGGATGCCATCAAGATTAGAGGAATAATTTTTTCTTTATGAATCAGAGAAATGGATTATGGTCTGGATAAGAAATCAGGGATGAGGTTTTTATATCCTTTTATATGCTCTACATTGAAACTGTACTTGCTGAACCAATCTTTTCACCTAAGTAGCTGAGGATATGACACATTTTTTTCTTTGAATTCAAACAGCATTAGAAAGAAAGAATAGTCCATAAGGACTGTAAATTGTTTTCCAATCAAACGAAACTCACATTTTTTGACGTCATTTTTTATTGTCAAAATCTCCTTGAAGGTGGAATGATAATGGACCTCTGATTCCTTGAACTGTCCACTTGCATGTGCACATATTCATCTTTGATTATGGCTTTCCTCAAGACATATTGCACCCTAATAGTAATCACCAACATCTGTCTGTAGTATCCTTTTCCCTGTTAAGGGAATCTGTAGAGGTACAAATGTTACATCTATACTTTCATTCTTTTGACTGCTTCTGTCTGACTGATACTCCACTCAAGAGGATTATTTTTCAACATTTGCCTTAGTGGACTGGTTTTTTTGGTGAAGTGGGGGATAAAGTCTCATAGATAATTAACAATTCCTAAAAATTGTTGCACTTGCTTTTAAGTGAGATCTTTGTCTGGGAACTTTAATAATTCAATGGCAATATGTGGACTTAATTTGTATTGGTTATCCTTAAACATCATTCTAAGGAACTCTATTTCTTCTTTTGCCATATGCATCTTGGTGGATGACAGCATCACTCTGAACCTTTTTGTCAGCTCCATGAATTATAATAAGATCGCCTTATGGGAATCTCTATCCTTTAAAAATAGCAAAACATTATCAATGTATATTAGTGCATTGTGAAGGACAGACTCATATATTATGATCATTGGCTTTTGAAAATGGAGTGACTTTAAGGTCGAATGACATGATTGTTCACTAGTAGTGTCGATTAGAGATACAAAATGCCATTTTTGGACGATCCTCTGGTTTGATTCCCAGTTGCCAAAAACTTGCTTTAAGATCAAATTTTGAAAAATATTTTCCTTGTGACAGATGAACAAATGGTGAGGAAATCTTTGGAAGGGAAAACTTATCATCCTTTAAAAATGATTTAAAGGCTAATAGTCTATTACGAGCCTCTTTTTTTCATGAATTTGTTCAGATCTTTTATTTACATAGAATGTCTGACAAGCCCAATAAGAATTTATTGGTTCAATAATTTTTTAGGCCAGTAGTTGGGAACATTCTTGGTAAGTAAGGGTTAGGTCATCAGGGCTCATTCCTCGATGAATGGTTTTGGTTGGATTAATGTCTTGATTCATTTTGAAAGGTAAGGTGATGAAAAAGTTTGGATTAGTCCATAATGGATTAAAGTGTTTGGTTAAGAACTTTGCATGATTATTGACACAACAATGGGCTTGAAGGTCTTAGTAAATGTTTGAAAAGGTTGGGGATATTTGGGCTGAAAGTGTTTGGGCCAAAAATAGTGAGTTAACTGTGGTATAAGGCTGAAAGTAATTTTTGAACTTAAGGACTTTAGGAAGGACTCTGAGCTTTGATATCTTCCAATAGAGATCAAATCCCACAAATAAGATCTTTGTCTGAAAGAGATGAACTAAGAAGCTTTGTATGGATCTGACAACGGGGAAAAACTAAATAATGATGGGCTTTGTTGTTATCAGACTTGTGTAAAAGATTTCTCCATTTATAGCCATGAAGTACTTTTTATGAGGTTTCTAGAACCTTGAAGGAAGAACCTTGGATTTAGCATGAAGAGATAGGCTCTCGTATCAATGAAGGCTAGGACCTTAATGGGCTTCGAGAATTTTTCTGGCAAGATGTGATTAAACACCAAAGGAATAGGACGTGCCTCTTTAATCTCTAGTTAATTTGTTACTTTCATAGGATAACTAAAAAGGGGAATCATAGTATTGTAAAGAGGCATTGAATGGAAACGCCCATCATATTTTTGTTTTTTATCTGAGGATGAGTAGTCTTAGATAGCAAAAATCATTTATGGAGAAGCTTTTTCATCTACAGAGATTAAGGACTCAACACCTGCATCTTTTAAGTCCATAGTTGTAGAAATCTATATTTGTTGAATCATCTTGGTTGTTTGTTTAGTCTTATTAGGATAATTCTTTGCAAAATGTCCCTTTAGAAGTGTTGCTTATTCTTTTTTAAAGGATAATACCAATTATTCTCATCACCATTGTATTTGATAAGCAAGTCTGACCTTTTATAAGACTTCTTTAAAGAAGAATTCTTCTATTTACCCAACATTTTATTGATAACTTTTCTTTGGTCACATAGCCTTTCTAAATCATGAATCATTAGCTGATAGATATCACCAAAGGTTAGATCATTTATTGACTTTCCCTTCTGTTAGATAATTTGATGCATTGAGGAAGCTAATAAGTTATGAAGAGAAGTTATGAAAGCTTACTTTAAATCAAGATTTGTCCATCCACTTAACTGGTAGTATCTTTTTGACATTCTCTGATAATGAAAATCTAAATCTTTCTTTACCAAAGAACAACACTTCATGTTGAAGAACTCCAGACGAGTTATATCGCTGAAATCCTGCGGCTTCCCAGTAAATTCATTGTAAAATCTTCCTAAGAATTCCAAGGCTCCTAGACTTTACACCAATCTTAATTTTGAATACAAGCCATATACCAGTCTTGCATTCTCTTTCTTATCTTGGTCACAAATTCTTCTAATATTGATTGTGAGTCAGCACCTAGCTTTTTCATTTGAGAATCTATCCAAACTCTAAATTCTTAAAATTTGTCTATGTAATATTCTGGATTGATATCGTTTAAGGAAAACCAAGGTCCCCCACTGTTGTAAGGAGGTTGCCTTATAAGTACAGGAGGAAAAGTGTTCATATTCTCAGTAGAAGGATCAACAGTATAAGGAGGATTAATAATGGATTCTCCTATTTATGGATCTACTATAAATTGAATTGTAATTCCTTCTTCTTTATCTTCTTCTTCTTCTGGTGACTCAGTATTTGTTTCTTCCGATGGCTCAGACTCAGAGGATTGAGAGGAAATTTCCTTAGTTTAGGAATTTATCATTGAGAAGAAGGGACTGAGGTGGCAACTTTTTCTAGGTAGGAGACAATTGGGTTCATCATTAAGGCCTTTGGTGGTTCATCCTTCTTGTGTGATAGTTTTTCAACAGACTCGACTGAAGAGGTCATGTGCATAGAGGTTTCTTAAATTTTGGATGGTTTTGGTTTAGGGTTCATTGGAAACTTTCTTCATCTTAATTTTTTATGAAAGAATTTAGTAGAGAGTCCAAAATGTTCAAGTTATGTAGTAGTATGAGTATAAACTATAGGGGATTTTGGTGTGTATGATGAGAGTACAAGTATTTCAAAAGGATCATAAAAGGTAGGTTTTGGAAAAGTTTATTGAGTTTGTTGGGTTTTTAAATCTTTCTCAATTCTCTCTAATTGATCCTTAAGCCTTTAAATCTTTGTTGCCTTTCTTCTGATCTCATTAGTCTGAGCTCTTTGATCTACCATTATCATCACCTCATTATGTTTTTCTTTAATCTGAACTTAAAACCTCATCATCAACTCATAAACATCCATTTGGTGATCTGTAAACCTCCGATCAATCTATTGGACTTGCGTCGAGACTGGATTCACTTTAGTCTCTATTTTCTTAAGAATCTTGTTTTGCACTTAGGCATTATTAGATTATCAATTTAATACAGCCTCTGCACGAGTGACACTCAAAAGTTGGCCCTTCGAGTATGTTTCTATTGGATTCTTAATATTTGTCATGGTCCAAATTTGGGTATTAAGGTTAGTTTGATTTGGTAAAGGTGGAAAATCATCATTGAAAAATGGTTATTAGTACATATATATCTGAGGTAATGGTTGAGAATAAGAAGCTGGTGATGGAGTAGATAAAGGAGGATAAGACTCCTTTTTTATCCACTTGAGGGTTTGTTTGTAATAGGTTAATGGTTCTTTAAGCTCGGGTTTTTACTTTGGTTTGAGAGGTATGAAAAGGTTTACTGGTGGTAAAAGTGTTTTTGGACTTAGACCATATTAAACATAATAGTCATACTTTCCTAATTGTTCTCCAAATAGTCCAACAGATGGGTCACCATCTTTATATCTCCTTTTTAATTTTTCTCTAGAGCATTTTCCTTTTTCCTTTTTGACTGATCCTTTTTATCATCATCTTTCTAGTCATAAGACAATCTGGGCAATTACAAGTATCACAGAAGCAATATTTATCCCTTTCAAAGGGATATGCAGGAGTTCCATTTGCCATAAAATGGACAATTGGCATGTCATCTTCTGGTTCATAGGGATTCATCGTGAATTGTGTGGGGAAGATTGTTGAATTTGTGGAAGAGGACGAAGATCTTTCAAGCCTTGTTTCTACCATTCCATCTACTTTTCTGTAATAGACTAGTTCAGTAGATTGGACAGGTTGGGTATTATCATGCATCTTCTTATAGCTGATAATCCATGTTTTTAAAAGCAGTTAGGGACGTCTTCACCATTCCTATCACAACATGCTGGTATTTCAAGTATCTATTGTCTAGTAAAGCAATCTTAGCAAAAACAGGCAAACCCTTTCTGTGTAAGCCTTATTGCTCTGAAGTGGATGTGGGTGTAACCCTAACTCATCCGTTGATGTATGAATTCTAGAGGAATCTCTAGGCAAATGAATTGTTCTTCCTTAGTAGCTTGAATGGGACACTGATCAAAACTAAAAAATTGAACATACTTTTTAATGGCTTTTGGAGATTGTTTTATTAAAGTTCTTATGGAGCGAGTCCACAAACTTTTATTTTTTTTGAAAAGCATTATAAAGGTTAAGGAAAGAAATATTGGTGTCTTGTATTTTTGGTTATCTAGGATATAGTTTAACTCATATAGGTAATTTGTCTTAGAAGAAGAAGATCTACTAAAGATAGGTGGAGGAAGAATAGTAACGGTAAGGGGTGTTGATGGAGTCGTTTGTGAGGATGAGGTGTTTGTAGGTGTTGGTGTTTTTATAATAGATTGGATGCCTCCAGTCGTCACTCAGTCTTGATTATTCTATATCACCTCTCATTAGACCTTTGAATCTATTAAAATTGCTTAATTTTTCTCTCACTTTCTTTCTACCTGCTTTTGGTATATTTTTAAAGTGTAACATTATTTTACCATTAAAATTTCATAACTCGAGTAACTTAAGAGGATAAAAGTTTGTTTTATCAATTATTTCTTTGATTATTTTGATTAGAAAACTTGTTTTTTTAAAGTGTAACATTATTTTACTATCAAAATTTCAAGACTAGAGTAATTAAAGAGGATAAAAGTTAACTTTATCAAATCCTTTGATTATTTTGAGGCTTTTTCTTCTATACATAATGCTTAAATATTGTATTAATATAGAACTAATATAAAATTAACACGTTTTAGAGGGAAACCCAAGAATAATCTACAAATCCTCAACATTTCTAATGCACATGTTGGACTATGTGTACAGGCAAGAGTGCCTCTAGATTTTAAGGTTTGTTAAGCTCGAAATATGTTAATGATTTATGAAAGATGTAGAGAAACTCAAATAGCTAGACAAAACTTATCCAATAGCTCATGAAAGAGAAGGAGTCATAAGGACTTAACCATTGTTAAACTTAGGAAACACCCTAAGAGTTAGATGAGTTGCTCCTCATGTTACTCAGGTTCTTTAAGTCACCTTCTATAGATTCCTCCAACACCATCTTATGTAGTCAAAATTGATAAATAAGACAAGATGAATAAAGGACAAAATCTTGTTTCCAAATTTTAAAGAAAGAAAAGGCATTTATAAGCTATAGTAAGGATGGTCACTAACAAAGTATGGATCCCCAAGCAATTTTTGGTCCAAACAGAGGAGATATAGTAAGTTTTTTTAAAAAAAGTAAATATAATAGTTGACTAACATAACAAAAAAAATTTTTTTTAGTAGTGTTGTGGTTATATGCCCTATAAAGGCCAGAACAAGTTAGCATTAGTAAAGGAAGAGAGATTTTAAAACTAAGGTCACCATTAAAGGGAATTCGCGCTCATGGCGAGATCACGGGGCATCACCTCTAGCCACTCGATTAGGGGATCATTTGCTAACAAAAAAAATTTCACTTTACAAAATAAAAGAAATTTTTTTGTAAAATAATCATTTAATGTAGTTATAGTTTACTTGGAAAAAAATTATTTTATATTACAAAAAGATAAATTTATTATTTTTTATAAATTAGTTATTTAATGTAAATCATTTATATTATAACGAAAAAATTATTTCACTTTATAAAAAAATTAAAAGTTTTTCCACATAATAGTTAATATAAAGTGTATATAACTTAACGAAACAATCATTTTACTTTACAAGAAAATATGATACTTTTATTATTTTTTCTGCAAAGTACTTAACATAATTGTCAATAACTTAACAAAAAAAATTCACTTTACAAAAAAATTAAAGTTTTTCCATATAATAGTTAATATAAATTACGTATAACTTTATGAAAAAAAAAATCATTGGACTTCACGAGAAAATGGTAATTTTATTATTTTTCTACAAAGTATACTTAACATATTTGACATAACTTAACAAGAAAAAATTCATTTTATAGAAAAAGAAAAACTTATTATTTTTATAAAGTAGGGGACTAACATAAATTGCCTATAACTTAATCAAAAAATCATTTTCCTTTACAAAAAATGATAATTTTATTATTTTTTGTAAAGTATTTACCTAATATAATATAAAAAAATTACTTTACTTCATAAAAAAATTAAAAATTTTATTTTTTCTATAATAGTTGCTTAATATAAAGTGCATTTAAGTCAATGAATTGCTTAATATAAAGTGCATTTAAGTTAATGAAAAAATTATTTCAATTTATAAAAATAATATTGTGTTAGTATTGAAGGAAAATAGGACGCATGCTTACACCATTTGTACTAATTTCCTCCTTTTTTGCATCATTTTTTTCCTTTCTTACACAATTTTCTTCCATTATTACACTATGTTCTTTCAATTTTTTTAGTTTATGAGCAATAATAAATGATATTTTCTTTTCCAACTCTTCTTGTGAATTTTAATATTGAAGATTAAAATCAAGAGAATTTTTTTATGTTATTATTTTCTTTGACAACGAAAGATCAACAATGACATTTTTCTATGTTATTTTCTTTGACAAGAAAATTTTTCTATGTTATTTTATTTTTTAAAATTTGTTATGCTATTTTAACTCTTATTGTAAAATTTTTTAATAGAATTAAAAAATGTATTATTTATCAATGAATAGTATATTTCGATAAAATCAAAAATTATAATTTTAAAAAATAAAATTTATCGACAAATAGCATATTTGATATAATGAAAATTTTTAATTTTCAAAATAAAACCTATCAACGAATAGCATGATTCGATTATTGAATATTAAATTTCTAAAAATGAAACCTATCGATGAATAGCATATTCGATAGAATAAAAAATTTTAAATTTTAAAAGTAAAATTTATTGTCAAATAGCATAAGTCAATCAAATAAAAAAATTTATTGAAATAAAACCTATTGTTGAATGGCATAGTTCGATAGAACTAGAGAATTATAATTTCAAAAATATAATTTATTGACAAAGAGCATAGTTCAATCAAAATGACCAATTTTATTTCTAGAAATAACATCTATCAAAGAATAGCATAGTTTGATAGAATTGAAGAATTATAATTTTAAAAAATATGGTTTATCAATAAATAGCATCATTTGATCAACTAAAAAAATTATAATTTTAAAAAATAAAATTTATTGGCATAATATAGTTTGATCAAATCAGAAAATTTTATTTCTAGAAATAAAATCTTTGGACGAATAGCATGGTTTTGACATAATTCAAAATTATAATTTCAAAAAAATATAATTTATCAATGAATAATATGGTTATTATCTTTCATAGTAATGATATCCAATGAAATTCTATTAATTTTGATATGTATTGAACAATGAATGTACTAATTTAGATCTTATTAAAAATTTCTAATGCTGTTTGTATTTGTTATTTTAGTTGCATTTGAGATAGAAATCCGTTGATAATATGCTCACACTTAAAATCACCATGTGATAATGTAAAATTAATTATTAAATAAAAATTATGAAATTAAAGAAAGGAAAAGAAAAATGAGCAAATATGGTTGACAATTATTTTAATATGTTAAGGCCAGGCCTTCTCGAACTTTTCTCACATATATGATATATAACTAAAAATATTTGATAAAATAATTATAGGTATAACAGTTTATAAGAAAAATTTGTTTATCGTGATGACTTAAATTATTCAATATAATATGTAGTGTTATCTTTTTTTAAGTCACAAATTTATCTTTTGGATGTCTAAAAAGATTGAAAAAGTATAATTTTTTAAGAAATTGAAAGTCAATTCCTTATAACTTCCAATATCAGTCAATCTCATTAAATATTGATACCATCCTAACGAAGTTACTAGAGAGATAGAAATAATAGTTATATTCTACAAAGTGAATTTATCTTTTTTTTTTTTAGGAATTAGGTCTGTTATTTATACATATGATATATACATGTTATGTACACTATAGTGTTGTATATGCTTTTTTTTTTTTTTGAATAGAATAATTTTTTATTAATAAAGATTAATAAGTATAACTTGTCAATTTATAATAGGTAAGTAAATTTAATTATATTAAAAAAAAATATATACAAATCTTGTAATAAATATGAGCTTTTCCTTTGAACTTTATTAATCATGTTGATAGAAAATTGTATACAACACATTGGTGGCTACAATTGACACATTGGCAAGAAACACAATCCACTCGTTGGCTATATTGAGCCACAAATTAACTTTATTGTCATTTGGTGATACGAAAAAGGTTGGATTGATCCTTACCCATATGTTTAAGAATAGTTGCCCAAAATCAATCAAACCAAGTATTTGATCTTCAAATCTCAAGTAGACTTCTAGAAAACTTGTTTCTAGCAATCTAGGTTATAAAGATTGAAAATGGTGTTAACTCAAACATTAAATTAACCTAGCCAATTTAATATTAGAATTAACAAGTTTTTGAACTTATTAAGTTTTTACTTAACAATCTCACCAAGTCCACTCAAGAACTCAAGAAGAGAATTTAATCTCACAAGTAAAATTGCTAACAATAATAATATTGATGGAATGAATCTCCTCTTGGCAGAATATAAAGGTTATTTATAGTCTTACAATGCTTAATCCAAAACTAATTAGGATTTAGTTTACATTCCCTAATAGAATTCAATATTTCCTAATATAATAAGGAAAAGACAATCTTAAACTAAATAGAAGAACTAAAAAAAAAAATATTATGATGGATCAACAATATTAGACTAAGATACTTTCCTAACTAAAGAACAACTCTTCCTAATTAGAAAAGGAAAATGATTTAGTCTAATGAGGAAATCCTAATGGCATTAGGAAATATTACCAACTAAGGGAATCTTGCAAAAATCTTTGACTTTGGGCCTTATTTTTACATGTCTTGGTCGAATTGGGTTATGTTTGGGTGCTCTCCACAAGTTGGGCTCCATTATATTAAGTTAAGTGCTCCATTTGAAAAGTTTAAGCTCTCATCAGTTTTTAATTGGGCTTCACACATCCTTTGCTCTTTTTGGGCTAATCTAAGTGTAACTCCTTATTGCATGAATACTTTAATTGTATCCTTAAACTTCTTTTAGTCTTCCCTTTGTTATTGGATCTTGAAGTTGAAGTGAATCCTTTGCTAACTTGCCTTGACTGTTTGCATCATTTGGCGAGTCTTTAAACAAGTTCAATCTTTTGAATGTCAAATTCAAACTCCTCTTAACTCTCATGGTGGAAGAAAAACAAACTCTCGTAAATAAGGACAAACAAACTTCTATTAAGAGAAACAAAATAAAAGACATAATATTTCATCAATAAAATTAATAAATAAATAAGAAAAATAAATCGAGCATAAGATCTTAAACAGATTTTCAACTAAATAATTTAATCTTCATTATTGGAAGACCTTAATTTATCTTCGAATAATGAAACTTTAGCATCACGGGATCTTCTTTCATACATCTTTGATTTGCTATATGTTTTCTCAAATTCACTACTAAAAAAAGATAATAGATTTTATTATCAAAATCTATAAACTCTTAAACAATTCATATAAATAAAATGAAAATATGACTTGGTTATTTATTATGATTGGAAAAAACTATAAGAAGAAAAAGAATGAAGGGGTATGAGCCAAAGGATGAAGTTAACTACCGTCAATAACAAAAAAAAAGTCGTCAATGGTTGCGAAAAGAGAAATCAAAGGAAGGTTCTTTTAGGCGATGGCTAGGGTTTCTCTACTTTGATAGTGTCGTATATGTTATTATATTATGATATTGTAATTAATATAATTTTAAGTATTTTATAAAATTATCATGAATAATTAATGAATTATATATACACTTAAAAATTTTACACAGCCAACCTAATACCGTAGAGGTAACTAAAGATTCACCTATAATAAGATCATCTATATAAACATATGGAAAACATGGTAATGATGTTAATGGCTTTCTCATTTATTTTTCTCAAAAAAGGGGGAAAAAAAGCTCTGATATAAGAAGTCTAGGTATAGCATTAGGAGCACATCCTCAGTTCTACAGATTTTAATTCTTAAAAATCTACTCGCTCTTGCATGGTTGGATTCAATTTGATATATCTAACTCTTATTAGTATTTGTTTATTTAGTTAGACACTTCTTTCGTTATTGTAGCTTTGACTTTAAATATATCAATTATTTATAATGAAAAGATAACTAGAAATAAAAAAATAAAATTCCAGATATAAATAGTAATTCTTCTTATCTCTACTATAATGCATGTATCACGTGAAAAATAATAAAATTCATTAATCAGGAGAATTTCAAAAAAAACATTGAAGAGAATCTCAAAAAAGAGAAAAATAATAACAATAAACATTTTTTTTTCCATTTTGTTCATGTGTTGACTCCTTGTTAAAGTGTCATTCTACTAATCAAAGCCTAAAAATTGTTTTACCCCGCACCATAGCATCACTTGGAGGCGCCAAACCAGGGATACCAAAAAATCCAAAATTCTGCTATCACCTGTGGGCTTTTTTAAATATATATATATATATTAATGAATGAAGCCCATTGTAATTTTTTATTCATGGACATATTTCATCAAGTATTTCCCTTTTAGATATGAAATACTGTCACATGATCATCGTTTTGCTTTTAGACACTTTCTGCATCATCAGGGCTGTTAATTCCCTCGCAAAACTGACTAAACTTTATTTGTTCCTTCTATTATTCTTCCTTTTCTTGGGCTTTGTGAGCAAGAAGTTATGCATAATATGGGGAATCTGAGCAAGTGTTTCTCAAGATTTGCCACCATTCTTAAAGATACAAATTAACACAAACCAACCTTCATTTCCCATCTTCTTATCACATCCGTAGCCAAACTATTTCCAATGTTTAGCAGACCCACAAATTCCAGCCCCAATGAAGCTCATCATCATAAACAACGCTCTGTCTCACCATTTTGCCGCTGCATCTTAATTCTTGCTATTTGTGTCACCCTCTTCAGTCTCTTCCTAATACAATCTCTCCATTATTCTACTACCCTACCATATTTACCATCATCACCATATTGGTCTTTCATGCACCAGTGGCAAAAACTCGCCACTTGTGACCAACAAGACACATCCATGTCCAAGAAGCTTAGGCAAGCAATCACATTTCTTCCGCTTAAAGACTTGCGTTACCAAGATAGAGCTCTTCAAGGCCACACATGGTTCATGAGCTCCATGCATGATACTCATGAAGAAAGTGAAGTACAATACCAACAGTTTCCTTCAGAATCATCAAATGGTAGGGTTCTTTGCTTGAAAGGAAATGATACCCATGATGGTTCTTGGAATTCTTATGCCTTAGCTTGGCCTGAAATCCTACCTGACAATGCGCGATACGTCAAAGGTTTAACCTTTGTGTCATATAACCATTACAGTTACGACAATATTTGGCATGGGTTATCAGCAATAGTGCCATTTGTTGCTTGGTATAAGAGAAATGGATGTGAATCACCAAGAAGATGGGTTCTGTACCATTGGGGTGAGCTCAGGTTCAAAATGGGTCCATGGCTAAGGACCTTAACAAAGGCTATATTTGGTGGTGAACCATATATTGAAGGACCGGATTGGGGAAACAATGGTGAGCCAATTTGCTTTGAGAAAGCTGTGGTGATGAGGCACAATGAAGGTGGTATGTCAAGGGATAGGAGGATGGAGACTTACGATTTGATGAGGTGTAAGGCTAGGGCTTATTGTAATGTGAGATTGGAGGATGCTGATAAGTTTAATAATAAGGGAGTTCCAGTGATAGGCATGACTTTGTTTATGAGAACTGGTCCAAGATCTTTCAGGAATGAGTCTGCTGTGATTGGAATTTTTCAAAAGGAGTGTGCTAAGGTAGAGGGTTGCAAATTCATGCTGGCCTACTCCAATAATCTTACTTTCTGTGAGCAGGTTTGTCAAATTTATTCTTCTAGCTAGCTATTAATTGGAAATAATTTGTTTGTTTTGTTCTATTTTTCACCTGTTGGTTAGTTACCTTTGCCATGCATAAGAATCTCATAATCCCCCTAAACAAGAACAATATGCTTCTTCTGTCAAACTCATGCAAAGAAAGAAACATCAAAATCAGTGAATCTTAACTTAGGTTGGTATTCTTATACTTTTTAAAAGTATGAGGAGTAGAAAGTCTTGAATTTGAATTTTCTTTTTATTGATATAACGAAAATTTCAAAGACTACCTTTTATAACGTAGTACATAAAATAAAATATAAAAATTAAGAATATTAGTGATATATTCAAACTTAATTTGACAACTCTTTTAAAAAAATTTTATGCATCAAAAGATAAATAATATAGAGAAAATATATATTATTTCTCATTCATTAAATGTTGTGCTATGCTTGCGATGTTGAAAATAATGAACAGTTTTTCTAGTAAGTTTGTTCTTTGAAGAAAGCTCTATTGACTATATTGAGTGGAGCTCAAGACTTGTCCTAAAGCTAAGGTCACATGGGATTAGAGGCACATATAAAGCCAGTCCTTATTTTCTGAAAAGGTTGAGTGTAACCTCAATTTTTTGGCTAACTTCATGGTTAGAAAGTACCACAATAGTGTGTGTCTGTATATATATGTATCAAGTAGATCTTAAGCATATTTAAAATCATCATTAATCCTTTTATTATTCCTACAACTGCGTATGCCTGCAATACCAATCAAATTTCTAGATCTGGCTAGCGCATTTTAAAATTTTTAATTATATATAGTCTCCTATACTGAAAATATCCACATGTCTGAAGTGTTATTATATTTATCTCATAATATAAGCGATTAAGGAAATTTAGCGTTAAAATTGATATTTGTCTCATAGCACAAGTGATCAAAGAAATATTTTCCGCTTCTACAATTTTTTGTTTTTTAAGCAATATATGTATATATATATATATATATATATTAAGGCCTTCACGTAGTGATTGATTTCTTGATCCAGGTGAAGGTGATGAGTCTAACAGATATTCTAATATCCCCCCACGGTGCCCAATTAACCAACATGTTCCTAATGGACAGAAATAGCAGCGTGATGGAATTCTTCCCCAAAGGATGGTTAAAACTTGCAGGTGTAGGTCAATATGTATACCATTGGATTGCTAGCTGGTCTGGGATGAGACACCAAGGCGCATGGCGAGACGCCAACGGAGAACACTGCCCCTACCAAGAAGATGACCGCCGGTGTATGTCATTTTTCAAAGGTGGTAAAATTGGATTCAATCAGACTTATTTTTCTGAGTGGGCTAGAAATGTTCTCAATGAAGTGAAAACAAGAAAATTGGAGGAGGCATCACATAAAAACAGTGCTTCCACTAGTTGTGCTTGTAGCTAACTTAGTACGATCCCTTTAAAATTTTAACACCCACTTTTATTTAATGCCCAACTTTCATTTTATATATATATATATATATAGTTTGAAATGTTTCACTGGTGTCTTAGCCTAGTGGTAAAATAAGACTATCTAAAAATAGAAATTAAGATTAGATTCTCACTAATATAATCTCCTCTCCTCAATTCTAAAAAAAAAAATGGGAAATGTTTCCGTTTTTGAAAAAATTTAAAATAAAAAAGGTTGGCAATCATATGAGTGATACAATATGGGCTTTGTCATTTCATTAGTAAACTATTTGGGTGAGAACCAACCAATTAAAGCTCTCACTATCAAACACTATAAAATAGGCCGATGTGGGCCCAAATCTTTGATGGAATCATTCAACAGCCAATGGTAGGTCAGTTCAGTCAGATGGACTATCGCAGCTGCCAGGATGGACTGAAGTGCAACGGTCATGGAGAGGCAAAATACTGTTTCAAGCATTGAAAGAGACACTGATACGTGATGGGGATAAAAGAAAGTATTACCCTTCACTTTTTATGCCTAACTATTAAAAATAATGAGAAAAAATTAATCACACTTAATGTATATGATCACTTTACATATCTATTTATTACAAAAAGTAATTATTTATAACTGTTTAGTGAATTTATCGTTTTTCTTTTCTAAATATAAAAAGACAGTCATATTCTCATCGAATACAAGTCTTTCCAATGAAATAAATATACTTGGAGCTACTTAAATTATGTTCATGAATATAAACTTATGAGTTGAAATTTCAATTATATATATATATATAGAGAGAGAGAGAGAGAGAGAGAGAGAAAGCAAACCCACATGAGTCTCTTTTCGTTTTAATAGATTAAAAAATTAAAAATGATTGGGGAGGGTCAAAACATTCTGTCTCATCAATGAGACCAACCAATCTTAGAATGGACCCTCCCAAGACATGATGCCAAATTAAATCGAAATAACATCTGGATGGGCTCTGTCCATACGTTGAGTTCATCTTTATTTATTTATTTTTATCACAAAAGGTCAAGTGGGTCCTAATCACTTGCACGGTTGGATTGAAACAATATTATAATTTTTTTATTTTTTATTTTGACAAAAGAAGAAAAATCTAGACAATGTGCTACCCCCAAAACATTTCCATATATTAGCAAGCAAAGAGGAATGATAAATAGAAATAGGAAGCTGAATTATTGAAGGGTCTTGGATTGGTATTGGTCTAATAATGGAAAGGAGAGAAGACATGGGAGGGAGGGAGAGAACACATCACCCAGTGGGATTGAATTAGGGCCCCCATGGCTATGGGCTGTGATTAAGGCTTCAATACATCATGTCTTGCCAAACCCCAACAGCATATGTGGACAACCATGTGGGTGAGAATGGGAAGGCACTGTGGCTCCTTGCCCATCACAACTACCAAAACCCGGTTGCATTCACTAAAAAAACACAAACACATTATCATTTTAGTTGTATGTATAAGCTACAAAGCTAATGGAGCAAACATGTAGACCACATATTTGACATTAAAGGGTCTATTTGATTTAACGATGAGTGATTATCGATTAATAAATTGTCGCAATCAATATCTAATAAATGACTGATTATTGATTAATAAGTGGTTGTGATCAATATTTAATAGTGGTTAATAAATATAAAATATTTAATAATTTATAATGATTAAATTTATAATTATTCAAAAAATAATAAAAAATAATGTTTATATTTTATATAAAAATATACCCTTTTATAGTCAATTACAAATATACGTTGATAAATAATTGTATAGATTTGTTATTTTTATCATATTTGATACATATAAACATAAATAAATTTTATGTATCTATATAATAAAATTAGTTATCATATAATATTTACAACTATATATTTTTAAAAAGATTATAATTGATATTTAAAATATTTATTATTATGAATGAAAATATTTATATTTATATTTAATTAATTTTAAAATAAAAAATAAATTAGTATAGTGGTGAATAAGAATAAACATAAGGTTAATCAGAAAATTATCTTTCCAAATTTTAAATTGAAATGATGAATACTGATATTTAGCAAACAATTATTTTCAGTGTTTAAATGCTCTATAATTGAAAAGTTATGAGTAAATACTAAACCAAATGGATGCTAATAATTTAAAAAAGAGTTAATTACTTTGTCAAAATTTTAATTGATAGTTATTAGTGAAAATGTTAAATATAAATATCTTTTAAAATCAACATAAAAATAAAATTTAAAAATTATATTATCAAATGAATAAATAAAAATTTTTTGTCCTTGCTATGAGCAATAACAATATGCTCTGGCAACTATCGTTTCGTTTTTAATATTTATATTGTTAACTATCTATACCTACAAAGACCCTTTGGCTGTTTCTTTCTTTATTTTTCTTCTTATTCATCTTTATAAGATAAATACTTTTAGGGTTGGTGATCTGCCATTTGTAATCCCAAAATTACCCATCTCCCTCTTTTTTTCTTGTTTTTTTATAATAAAATTATGTATTTTCTTCTTTTATATGATAGTGTATTCGTTCAATCTATTTCTGGAGTAAGATTCGTTTTATTTTCTTATTATAATATGTTTTTTTGATCTATTTGTTTTTTTGTATTTAAATTGTTTTTGTTAAATAATCTCATATTCATTTCATATTATATTTAAATTGTTTTATGTTTATTGGTTTAATTATTTTGTTGAATTTTCTTTATTGGAAAGTTTTATTGTTTCTTTTTTTTTTTAGGAGAGTTATTGAGTTTTTCATAATGAAATTGGATTATCTTAATGAAAAGTAGTAAATACCAAATTATTTAATTTAAATCCATTTAAGAAAAACTATAATTTAAAATTGATCCAGTTCAAATTCATTTGACATCTAAATATAACTTGATGGACAAAACTTATTATGTAGTTGGCTAATGTTTGCTTACGAGTAATAAAACCTTTTTGTGTTAATAACAAAAGTATCTAATCACTAAATAATGTAATACAAAAATTGAAAGGCGAGTTAATTAATTATGTAAAAACACAAGATGTTCAAAATAATTAATCTTTATATTTTATATAAATTAAGATGTAATCTATATAGAAAGGAGAAAATAATACATAATTAGAAAGAGAAAAGAGATTGAGCAATTGATTATAGAGCTCACGACTCTATTAGAAATTTAAAAACTCATGAAAATTAATTATTTATCAAAAAGTCTAAGAACAAATTTGGACCTAAGTATTCAGCAAAAGACTTAGTTCACCAAAAAAATGATGTTTTGAAAATTAAATCAAATTGATTAGTTGAATCGATAAAATTGATAATCGAATTAACGATCAATTCAATTTAGTTGAAATCGATTTTCAATATTATCTTTAATTATTATAATTATATTTAATCTTTTAATATTTTTTTAATTTTTAAAATTATTATAATAATATTTTTTAAAATTTATTTATTATTGAATTAATTAAATCAAAATAGTTGAATAAAAATCAATCCATTTATTTATTAAGCGAGTCAATTTTAAAAACATTGCTAAAAAGCAGATGGATCACTGGCCCACCATTATTGTAGCTATGAGCCTGTAGCTACGTACAGATATTTTGTCAACTACCATGCGTAGCAGTAGGAGACTCCTCATAAAAGACAAAAGATGTGCCCTTAGACCTTAAAAAAAAAAAAGATTTAATAGATAAAAGATAAGGAAAATAAATGCTCATCTTCCTAATCTCATTATTATTATTTTGGGGATTCTTAATGTCATTAGTTAATTAGCAGTCAACACAATGAATTCTGGCCTTCTTTTTCTCTTTTTATTTAAATAAATTTAGAAGTATAGTCGATCTTAGTTTGCTTGGTTCTATCATTACAAGACTCCAAACTTCCTCATGAGAATTTTCTAAGAATTTTTAATGAAAATTTCCAGTCATCTAATTAAAAATTTAAAACTTTTTACAGTATTGTAATGTGTTTGATAAAGGACACTATATGAGTTGTAATTATTAATTTACTAATAATTAATAATCATGATTTCCATAGAAACAATCTAATCACACGATGCCATAAATAAAATGTTTAATAAAGACATTAATAATTTTCTTTAAGGATAAAAAATTTATCTTTGTCACCATCCAGTATAAAATATTTCCTACTGAATTACTAAATATAATATTTCATTGGAGATTAATTATCTTGGAACTCACTAAACTATCATGAGAAGGAATTTAGGATTGTACAGAATTTCAACTTTGCTCACTCATCTTCAGTTGCTTAATTATAATGGCTCATGTGGCCATTCTGATCTGTCTCTTTATAGGTCCCATCCTTTACCTGTCATCTTCTTAACGATTCTCACCAATTATTAAAAGCTGTTATAGTTAGGAATGGGCACAAATCAACGCTGAAAAATAATTAAATTAAATCAATTTTATCAGTTTAATTTAATTTAAATAAAAATTTACTTTGATTTCATTTTAAAAAATTTAATAAATTTGATTATATGATCGATTTTTAGATAAAAAATTTCAGTTAAACAGAATCAAATTAAATTTATTTAAAAGAAAATTAAAATAAGTTAAACAATGTACTCACTATTTAAATTAAAGATATTATTTATGTTAAAAATATTTTATATTGAAAATATTTTTAAAAAAATCAGTTTAAATAAAATTGAATCATAATTAAAACAATAAAATCAAGTTGATTCGATTCAATTTACATCATTAAAATTTGATTTTTTTTATTTTTCACATATTTAATTTGATTTAAACAGAATGTGCACTCTAATTTCAGCAAACTAAGCAATTTGTTGAACTTTTTTAGCCATAGTAATAAAAGATTGGCCTAATTGCATATATATATATATAAAAAATTTTATCATGAACTTTAATTTTTAATATATTCGCAAAGTAACTTTCTAACTTTTTCACAATTCCATTGCCACTTCAAATTCAAAATTTTTAATTTATTATTTCAAAAAAAAAAGGTATATTATGTAAACAAATTAGTTTAATAAAATAATATTAAGTTAGTAAAAAAATGTTATAATTGCTATATATAATATATATATATAAATATTTTCTACCAATAATTTCAAGAAATTTAAATAAAACTCGCATGATATTTTTAATCTATTCTATAATTTGTAATATTTAATTCTCTTTAAATTTTTATATTTCATATTTTATGGTATATTTTATCAACAATTTTACGTTTAATTTTGTTTAACATTTGAATTAATGATAAAATTACAAATATTAAAAATTAATATAAAATTATCAAAATTAAAAAGTTATGATAAATTTGCAAAAAAAAACAATGTCAAAGTCAATTTATTTTTTGTCTTACCCATTAAAACAGTGAAAAGTTCTATGCATCATCACACATTTATTTCATTTAGCTCGTCTCGAAAACTACAAATCTAGCATTAATTAACTTAATTAACCCATAAGTTAATTGTCATTTTGTCACCACATCAGTCTTAAATGTTCACTTAGATGCTAATTCAATACAAGTATGAAGAAAATGATCATGACTAATCATTTACATAGCACTTTATAGATCTAAAGATTGAAACTTTAATTTAATTAACAAAATTGAGTGCAAATCGTACATCTTAATGATTTATTTCACAAAAAGATTTAGACCTTCACCATCTATTGAGAGTCATGAAATTTGATGACAGGTTAAAAAGATTCATAATCATAATCTGTCAAGTTGATTTTAATGATAAAAGAGAGGCTTCTTATTAGTTGTAATTGCTGCTTTTCCTTTAATTATTTTTCATCTTTAAGTCAAAACAACATCAATATTATGGCAACCGAAATAATGCTTGTTCAAAAGAAAATAATCCCACAAAGCTTATGGTCCATGGTAAATAAATTGTGGTTATTAAGCCCACCACAGTAGTTCGATTAATAAAGATAAAAAGTGTAAATATGGATATTGTAAGTTCAATCTCATACATCTTTCTATGTAAATTTATATGAAATATTATAGTCTAAATATAATACTTATATTGCAGTGAAAGACATTTGATGATGAATTATTGCACTAGATACTGTATGTCTTTTACAATATTAATCCTATCAGTTACGTCAGTTACATATTTAGTTAATAAATCCCAATATATGACTATTTATCTTGCCTTGTTTTATCGTAATTTATTTTATATTAAATACTAACTTAACTAGAGAGCATAGTTCATGTGGAATGTGGACAAATTAAGCACCTGAAAGTTACTAAAGCTGAAAGGTGCCATCAGAGAACATGAATGGAATTTGGTGATGCATGTGCATGGCTGGGTAGGGTAGAATACGTCTCCCTTTTTTCCTTCATATCACAGTATTAGAAATTGAAAATTTTGTAAATCACTTCTTTCCTACACTTGGTATATTGAAAATGATTCAAAACAATATTTTTTTTTGAACAAAATTGACAAAAATAAGTGGCTATAAAGAGCTACTTTTGAAGACTAAAAAAGAGAAAACTCCTTCTCTCTATAAACTTTTCACTATTTTTAATTTTTTTTGAAGTCACCATCGGCTTTCTTTTTACCCTTTGTTTGGTTGGAGAATTGAGAAGAAAAGAAAAAAAAAAAAAAAAAAGAAAATTAAGGAAATTAGAATTATTTCTCTTGTTTGGTTTGCAAATAATGAAATGAAAAGAAAAAAATGGAGAAAATTTGAGAGAAATTAAAGTAATAAAAATTTCTCTCCATTTTGGAGAGACATGTAAAATTAAAAAATGTATGATATATTAAATTATCAAAACATCCCTAGTTTATCTTCAGATATTATTCCTTTCATTGAGTTAAAAAAGTAAATTTATATTTAATAAATTTAAATTTCTCCCTTATATAAATAAGAGATCCAAATAAGAGAAAATAAATTAAATTTCTTTTCTTTTCTTTTCTTTTCTCTTGATTAATTTCTCTTGCACCAAATATAGTATTAGGTTGAGAATGATCTTTATTTCTGCTTCTTTTTTATTTTTTTAATAAAGATTTGACTTTTCTCTTCATAAGTATCGTTTTTGGATGATCTCATTAAGATTTTACCTCTTTCTTTCATAATAGTAATTTCTAATTTGCTATTTTATTACATCTTTTTTTGTTTATGATATCTAGTGAATTGATTTCTAGATGATAGCTCAATATCAAGGGCAGTTTCAACAATGAATTTACAGTCACTGATGTCTAAATTGGCCTTGCAAAAAACTAATAGAGTTTAACGATGCCTAACATTTGTCATCAAGCATGATCCGATATTTCGAGCTGAAATTACTATCTTTAGATGTGGTATTCACATATTGTTTTGAAAATTTTTTTATGAAATTATAACGATGTAAAATTCATTATTTTAATAATATATTATTTTTCTTATAAATGAAAATCATTTTTTTTTTTTTTGCAGAAAAAGAATAAAGCATAAAAGAACAAAAAAAAAAAGTGAAGTAGAGAACAGCAAGTGATTAATATAACCTTTTGGATTTGTTAGAGATTTTTCATGATCCAATTTCAAGGTTTAACCAGAAATAAATTTGTTTATTAGAGAATTCTTAAACAATAATCTTTTCATCATATTCTATGCCAGAAATTTAATCATCAATCATTTCTTTGGTATTGAAGTTAGATCTTGAAATCAATGTTTATCATATATTAGGAAGATCTATTACTTATTTAAATACATAAAATGAGATCTCGCAAGTAAATAATTCTCTAATCTAAGCCTATTGTATGATAGAATTTTTTTTCCCTTCTTGAACCTTAAATGATATATATATATATATATATATATATATATATATATATATATATATATATATATATATATATATATATAAA
>CATIWR010270926.1:0-12639 GCA_949677035.1 Omphalea diandra | reverse complement strand
TAATGAACAAAGATATACCTGAATCCTAAGAGATACACCCTGGAGCTGTGACTTGAGCTTATAGAACTTTTCAATCTGGTGCCTTGTCCTAATAAGGTCCTTTGCCATCACTTTTACAGCTCCCTGCAACAATATCAGAGCAAGACAAATATATCTTAGCAATCAGTTCCTTTTCTCAAAGAAAAGTTTGCAATAATTGAAAACACAACAAATAAACGGAGGAAGTAGGGGGAATTTCAATATTTTAAATGCATTTGTCGAAAATAAAAACCTTGCCAAAAATATCACAACCAAACCATCCGTCCTTAATTTTCACCATCACTTAATAGATTATTAACAGAATATCATAATTATGATCAGGACAAATTCAGTAAGACACCCAAACAATTTTATTCCAATCACTTGATATTGACCTACTTACTGAATGGTAGCAGCAACAAAAACAAAGAGCATGTTTGGCATTAAGAAACTATAATTGTTGACTAAAGCTACAACAATTCTAAGTTTCAAGCTCATAAAAGTAATTTAGTGAATTTCTCAAGCTTATTTCAATATTCAATAGCTCTTTTCAGAATCAACTTTTGGCTCTTAAAACTCATATAAAAAAAAAATCTATTTTTTCACCCAAAGCTGCTATTAACAATAGCAATTCAAAACAATACCCAAAATATTAATTAAAAAAAAACACCATTACTGTGCATAAGGTAATTAATTAAAATAAAGAAACAAACAGACGGACCATCTGGCCTTGCTTAGCGCTTTTCTTGATCTCGGTAATTAGTTTCTTTTCTTGCGTCTGTAGACCTTGCCTCTCCCTCTCTATCTCTCTTATAGACTTGTCCAGCATCCTCTTATTCTCCCTCAATACTTCTGCAAACATACTACCTTATTAATTACTGATCGTCTTCATCATAAATCGTGTTTTATCCTAATTAAGAACCCAAACGAACGCAAAATAACACATCGATAAAACCTGCAGGAGTTTTTCTCTTGCCGAAGAGGAAACTCATATTGTCGGGAGCGGTGCGGTGCTGATAAGTAATTCGGAACCTGAATTGCTGTAATCGGAGCTGGAGTTGATCGAATCAGATTGGATATGATATCACAAAGATTGCTTAACGAGGGGCTTGACCGTATGATTACAGTAGTAGTCCAGCTTTCGATCACGCGGCAGTGGCTAGGGAAACGAATAATCACTGGCTGGAATCATCTGATTTCACACGTGGCCCAATATATTAGTAGGCCGCCTTTTTTTTTTTTTCTTCTTTCTTACTATTCTAACCTCTTTAGATAGCAATAGTGGACTTAGTTGATGCCTTCGATAACTCATTTGGATTTATTGGAATGAAAAATGTGATAATATGGACAAGGCCCATTATGCCATAGATGGGCTTGGGGTGGAAATATCTTGTAGTAAGCAAAAATAAGAGGGACACCAGAACTATAATGAGTCAAAAATGTTAGATTGCGAGAGTTCGGCTTTACAAGAGGTATTATTTATTTTAAAGAGTTTTATTGATAAAGAGAATATTAGATATTTTCTTTATTTTTTATTATAATAATATATTATTGATATTATTGTTATATTTTTTAATTATAATTAAAATTTAGATTTTAAATCATGTCATTTCAAAGGTGTAATGAAAATTTATATTTTAAATCATGATATATGTCATTATAAAAAATAGAAGATAACATAGAAAAAGTATCTAATATTTTTCTATTTATAAAATAAAGAGTGTTTCTATTTATAAAAATAAAAATTTGTATTTGAGTTCAATAAATTTTAATAATTTTTATTTTATAAGCATTAATGGTTTTATTTTTTCATCCTTTTCTTTTTAAATTTAGTCAATAAAAAAATAAAATTGAAAATATCAATTAATGAAATATGGAAACTTGGATGTATTAAGAATACATAACCAAATTTATTTCCCTTTCAATTAGGAAAATAAATTTATTTTTTCTCGTTAATAGAAAAGTATGAAGGATAAAAATATAAATTCATCATATTTCTCTTTGATCATCATAGAAAATAAAAAGAGAAAAATAAAAGTGATTTTTCTTTCTTCTTTTTTTTTTTCATTTTTAAATAATGAAAAGTTGAAATCTTTGACTCACGGAAACATTTCTTTTTAGGAAACTCAATGGAATTCTTTCAAAATGTTTTGGGGCATATTTTTGTAATTTTAAAAAATAAAGAAATGTGTTTTCATTTTAAAAATGTATTTCTTTTTTTATTATTAATTTTGATTATAAAACTTAGAAATAATTTATATTTATTTTTAAATATTTAATTAATTATTATTATTTCATTTATTTTTTATAATTACAATTAATTTAGATAATTATTTTTAATATTATTTTTTATAATATCATAATTAGTTGATTTAATATTTATTATATATAAAAAAATATTTATAAATTTATCTTTATATTTTTTATATTTATACATTTTCCTATATTTTATTTTCTATATTTTTAAAAAATATCATTTTTTAGTTTTCCTATATTTTATTTTCTATATTTTAAAAAATATCATTTTTTACATTCATTTTCACATTTTTTTTCATTTCTAAACTATCTAAATTGTAATTATTTCTTATTTTTTATCTTTCTTTTCCTTTCTTTTTTATTTTAACTCCTTCCAAATGAAAGCATAAATGTTGTGCACATACCAAGAGAATAACTTTCTTGTAAAGTAGTTAAGCTTGCATGACGACGACGGCTGACACTTGTTTCCAGTAGCGCCTTTCCAGAACTTTACTGAAATGGCAATTTACAGTTGCATTATCTTTTATTTTTCGTCAACCAGAATTTACAATTCCATTCTCTAATATTTCCTCCATTTCAGAATAATTATTTTTTTAAAAAATATATTTTATTTTAATATAATTATTATTTTTAAATATCAATATATCATTAATCAATATTTTTTAAAATTTATCTTTATCATCAACTTTCTCTTTTTGAGTTAATTACTTTATTCGTTGTAATAATAATATAATTTTAGTTAAAAATAATTAAATATATATTAGTCTATATGAATTAAAATTATTTTCAATTAATTTATTTTTTAATTACAACTCTAAAAAAACAATTATTTTGAAATAGATGAAGTATGAACAAAAATATAGTGGTTGATAATTTACTAAGCTAAGGCATTCCGAAAAATTTGCTTTAGAAATTAAAAAATAATTAGTCATAAATCTTTATATTAAATAATATGATTATAATAATAAATATAAAATAAATTTAATATTTTATTTATTAAATAATTAAAAATATTTAATAATAATTAAATTTATTATTTTTTGTAATATAATTATTCTATAAAATATTATTATTTTAATTAAATCACTTTAATTAAATAAAAATAATTAAAATTTATAATTAAATTAATATAAATAAATTTTAATAGTGATATAATTATCATGATATAAAATAAAATATATATAATTTCGTTTTTTACTAGTTTTTGTTTTTTAATTTATTATATAAAAATTAAATATTTATTATTGTTAAAATTTTAAAAGAGGCTAGCATGAATAACTTTCTATATTATTAGTTTTTTAAATTATTTTTCTATGAATAATTTGTTATATTAATTTTAAAATTTTTTTTATATGAGATACTTTTATATAATTAAATTTTTTATATTATTTTATTAATTTATTAATCATATGATAAAAAAATATGGTAGATTATCTTTTATTAAAAATATAGCATTAATAATATAATTACTTGATAAATAATAAATATTTATTTAAAATTAAGTTTATAATCAATTTTAATTACATATAATCACAGAACCTGAGGGCTATATTAGGGAAAATTTTGACTTAATCCAGTCTATGAAAAATCGAGGCAAAATTACCCCATATTTAAACTTAAATAATTGTATTCACGTGCATTGATCTATATTGTCTGAAAGCGACGACTAGATAAGCGCGTGGCTTTTTGGTCTGACAAAAGCATTTTAAAGGTTAAACATATTGATAACCCCAGGCCACGCCACACGTACATATTTCCTTTCACTTTTATTTTCCTCATAGAAAAATATTAGTATTATTTTAATTCTCTTTTATTTAGTTTTATAAATGCAAAAGGCCAAAGGCCTAAAAGCTGCAGTCTTTTTTAAAAAAAAAAAAACTGACAGAGGGCAATCACACAAATGCGGTGCACACGAGTGCTCGTGGTGGGGGAAACGCTTTTTTTTTTGACACAGCAAAAGTGGACACGTGCGGTTGTATTTATCCTCCCTCAGTGGCCCTCCTTTTTCGTCTTTCTTTTTTACCTTCGAATTTTGATCAACCTCCTTCTCTTGCCAGCTGGAACGGGCCTACTTTTTTTAAAATAATAATAATAATACGAGCTAAATTCATAGCATCAAATAATAAATTATAAAAAAATATTTATTTATTTATTTTTATTTTATCAATATATTTTATAATTTTACAAATTAGTACTCAAAATAAATTAAATTTATCTATTTCTTTTATACCAAACCTCATCTTTTTTTTTAAATTCCCAATCAAAGAAAATATACTAAAAAAGTAATAAGTAATTGGCAGTACTTATTTATTCATTCATGTTTGACTTAATGACATAAAAATACTTAAATTTTTGTGGTGTTTTCAATTATCATAATCTTTTTAAGTCCTTTTTTAAAAAGGGAAGAAAAAGTTAAAGAAAGAAAAATATATTGAAAAAAATAATTGGGGGATTAACTTTTTCCTTGTTTGAAAAAGTAATCATAAAGGGAACAAAAAGAAAGTAAATATAAATTTTTTTTCTAGAGTTCACCTTTTATTAATCACTTAGATTCGAAGAAACAAAGTCTACTAAAATTGCATTTTTATTATGTGATTATCAATCCATACTTTCTTTTATATACTTTTTTTTTTAAACTTTGTTTAGTTTATTTTCGTTAGAAGCCTAAAATTACTTTCTTTGATTATTTTTATATCTGCAAAATAGATTTCATACTTTTTTTTATTATTGGTAAGTCAAATAACTTTTTATAATTATTTTACTAATCTAAATAAATTTTTATATATGAATATAAAGAGTAAAAAACATAATGACACAAGTTTTAATGCATTTGAAATTCATATTAAACTTATTTCCTTTTGAAGTTAGCCATAACTTATTGTAAAGATCAAATAATAATTTCAATTGAAAAAATTTTTCTGTCCCACTTTATTTTGTATAAATTCAATAAGTGGGTTATATAATACTATATTAACAATGTGTAAATTTTGCATCAAGAGGTTTAGCCTAGTGTTGAATACATATCTCGATTTGAATTGGATTTTAAGTTTCAATTCTCCATCTTTCAGTTATAACTCAAAAATTAAAAAAAAAAAAAAAAACAATGCGTATATTTTATTATATGCATTAACTGTACAATCAATAACTAATCTGTCACCGAATCAACAACTAATCTATCACTGAATTGAAAAGGCTTAAAAATAGAAATTTTTTAACGTGGCAGTTACTAGTCCTCTTCTCTATCTCAATCATCAATCTCATTGCACTTTTCCCCCCTATTACTTCATTCATACTACAAGCCCACATCATCTCCAAATTCTTTTTCTCCTTTTTACCATTTTTTTTCCTCCAATCAGGATCATAATTTAGTCCTTGTCACCATTCTAATATTTCATTTTACTTTGATTTCACATCTCTTTGAGTAAAAGGAAATAAACACTCACAATTAAGAATCATATATGTACATAAGCATTAGTAAGAGCCAAACCAAAAAAATTCTTAAAACAAAACCAATCCCTTCAATATTTACTTTTTTTTCAAATCACTCGTCATGGTAGAATAAAAAGAAAAGAAACATAGTCTTAGGAGGACATTACATCAATTTCTACCTCTAATTTTTTCTGTCTATTTTACATTAAAATTTAGGAGTTTAGAGGGAAAAAAAAGATCTTAATACATCTTTCCAATGATTTATTTGATGGAATATTTTCCAAATTCAACAACCTTATTGAGTTTTTAAAATTTTGATTAGTTGATTGCCAGAATTCAAGTGACTTTACTTGGATAATAGTAATACATACTAAAGTTAAAAATTGCACGTTACAAACAAACAAGAAAAGAAATTAAGCTATATATTAATACTAATAGTAATTATAAATTTTTTAAAATTAAAAATGAATTCTCATATGATATCAAAGATGGGTTTACACCCTGAATTTCATGTCTTTGCATTTTAAGATTTGTCGTAAAACATGTGAAGAGGATGAGGTTCCCCACAACTCCATCTTCTTTAACTTCTCGTTTGACTTTTACCATTAAATTAAAACGTTAACCTATGCATCTAAGAACGATAAAGTCATATAGAAGTCACATGCATTATTGACTAATCAAGTATTATTATTAAAGCATCAATCTTTTAACGCAATCCATCAATCCCTGAAAATTTTTTATGGGCCTACCCCAACAACCACGGGAGAAGCAACAGTATTTCCCTTGGACGCGTCTTCTTAAGTTAGGCATTGAATCAGAAGCAGGGAAGGCAACTTAATTAGGAGAGTGAAAGAATATTTATAACAAATTTGAATCAAGTGAGCAAACTCCTTTCTTTCTAGAATGTATGAAAGATATTGAGATTAAAGCATTGGTCATTCAATCAATAATGCAACTTGCAATTGGCTGATCTTAATAATAAAATAATAGAAATGGGACAAGTTGGCTAGCTTCAAGTAAAAACTGGTTAAGTGACGACTTAATTTGAGTGGTGATTAGTAGTGATCAAACCTCTAATCAGCAAGCGTACAGCGTATGCATGCGCTGTAACCAGCGGTTAGCAAACGTATATATGACCAAATATGCATCCTGATGTTAAGACAAATGTGGACTAAAGGCCCGTAAAAGGAGTAATAGAGCCGGTGAGTGGTCCTTCCACAGGCTTTATATCATGCAATGAATTGGTGGGAATAATATTGTACCACATGGTCTTGTTACAAATTATAATCCCAATAATACGTTTAATATGCCAAAGATATGTTGTTTGGTTGGTGAGAAACATACCCACTATTTCTTTCTGGCAAAAAATGCATTACACATAGTTGGGATTTTGTTGGTTATTGTGTGTTTCTAACTTTTTATTATACTTCAGTGGTCTTCTAGTCTTAAAAATTGTTGAACGTGGGAACTTTTTTCCCCCTGTTCTTAGCATACTTCAAAAGCAATCCGCCATACCAGGAACAAGGAGCTTATATATATATATATATATTGGCCATACTAATATGGTCAATATCAAGCGGAGAACTGGAGTCAGTGACAAAGCTAGGATTATTGAATTAGGGGGTAAAAATTAAATTATTAATATTATAAAATAAGTATTTAGAACATTTTTCATTTAAATTTGTAATAAAAATAATTTTTAAAGTGAATTAATAATTTTATACATAGATTGAAAAAGTATATAAATTATTTTTTAAAAAAATTAATAATTTATTTATACACCTAAATTATATATGAAAAAAAAATTTTGCTTTGGGAGAACCAAGCCCTCCTTTAACTTCCCCCTAAATGGAGTCAACATACATCTTGTTTACTTTATTTCTACCATAATGTTTAAGTTCTTGTCTTCCTTAAAAGGAAATCCGCCAGCACGGCCAATGTTGACAATGACATTATGCGAGGAATATAACTAATCTTGAGGTTGGTCGATCCGCCTTGCTTTGAAAATGTTTCCAGATTTTTTTTAAAAAAAATTATTAATTAGATTTCTATTGAAAATTGAATTTGCAATTGCATAATTTTACAAATTTGTATCATTGAGTCGATATAAATTTGACAAACTAAACTTCTGTTCTTTAAAAATTGAAGAGGATCATATATCATAAAATATTCTGAGAATAATAAGTGTAATATTTAAAGTAAAAAAATTCCAGAATAATTAACTTGCTGTTATGTCCAAAATTTTCAATGTTAAAATTTTTTTTTTTTTTTGCGCTTTTGATTAAGTAAACAGGTCACCATAGTTTCTACAACTGCTCAAATCATACTTGCAGTAAAAAAAACAAGAGAACCTTGCCAATATGCCAAGACAAGACTTACCTTTAAATGTACTATTTGCCATCAAATTAATACTATGAGAGAATTTGTTAAGAGAAAAAATTGGCAGCTTCAGACAGATTTCTTCAGTTTTTCTAATCAACAGTGGTGCCCCCAATATATATATATATCAAATGAAAGTCATTTGAATATAAGAGGTATCCAGGTGCGGCATACATAGAGCACAGAGGAGGCAAGCACCCTCTAAGCCTGTGATTGGGAGAGCGTAAAATAAGGAAGAGAAAAAAATAAGAGAGGAAAAATATTTTACCTTGATTGGGAAGTGGAGAAAAATAGGAAGGGGAAAGAAAATAACTCAATTTTTTCACCCTCTATTTTCTCTGCAAAATGAAGAGAAAATATAGAAGAAAGAAAGAATTTTACAGAATTTATCATTTTACCCCAAGATAATAATAAGGAAAATAAAGAGAAAAAATAAAATTTATTTTTTTTTTTTATTTTCTTTTCTTCCTATGAAAATTTGCCACGCACAGGCTAAGGGTAGCTGAGGCTGTCTAATCAGCAAGTCTGTTATCTGTCGTTTAATTTAACAAATTAATATTGTACAATCAATAAAAGAAGAAAAACTAGATACAAAATATCCTCTTACTTATGAGAAAACAGTGATGTTGGCTTTATAGCATTTCTCTTTAACCTTGCTGTGTTTTTTCGGTTTTTCTTCTTCTTCTTCTTCTTTTAATAGAGTACCCTTAGGTGTAGCATCTCTCCATATTAATAATATCATCAGGTTTAAAAACTCA
Source organism: Omphalea diandra (assembly GCA_949677035.1). NCBI lineage: Eukaryota > Viridiplantae > Streptophyta > Magnoliopsida > Malpighiales > Euphorbiaceae > Omphalea > Omphalea diandra. The sequence goes on along the minus strand of CATIWR010270926.1, from coordinate 3,799 downwards.
TTTAGTCATTTTTTTCATATCCCAAAGTGATTTGATAATAATAATTATATCAAAAATCGTAATAGTACTATTATTTGTACATTTTCTATAATATTTTTCATTCACTTTATTATTTTTATAAAGAATTTAATACAAATTTTTTTTAAAAAAAATCAAACATAAGTTTAAGAGCTACAAACAAACAATATCAACCATTATCCTTCTTGGTGTGGAGGTAATTTAGGAGAGATGGGTTACGAGTCAACGATGGTGGCCACTAGATTGTCACTGGTGTCCCATATAATCTATCCATGGAGAATAATTTGATATAGATATGGTAGATTGTGCCAATGCAAAACTTTTGAATTTCTCTTTTGGCGAAAAAGTTAGTTTGGAATTATGCTAGCTATCATGTTTGATCCTGCTATATTTTGACTTGTGAGATTCCTTATGTGCGACCCTACTTGTCTCCATTTTATGTATAATTATTCACCAGTATTGCTTGCTGTACGCGACAATGAGATCGTCCATAGATCACCACTTTTTCTTCTTGTTACAATTTTTTGTGGTTTGAATACTTTCTCATGAATGATACCCTTCTTGTCAATTCCTCAGGGAATGTATTTGGTGATAACATTAGCAAGAAAATCAACTTGTTACAACCTAAAAGCACAAAAAAGTTGTTTCCACATTGAATTGAAAGAAAACCCTTTAGATTATTTGAAACAAAAGTCCTGATTTTTCTTTTTTTTTTTTGGATATATCACTTGATATCTCACACCTTTTCGGTATAAAACTAATTTGAATTTAAGTCGAATAAGATCGCTAAAGCGATAAAGTTACGTACTTAGATTCAAATTTAAGAACTATAATTAAAATAGAACAGTTTTTGACCAATTGATATACACTTTTTTTTTATATATAGATTAAAAATATTTAACAAGGATAGAGATGGTTAAAAAATTCATAACCATTACACTATCAAATAAGAACTCAATTATCAGGCTATTAATCTCATAAAATAATAATAATTCAATTATCAGGCTACTAATCTCATAAAATAATAGTTAAAAAAACTTGTACTGTAGTTAGGTGCTGCATAAGCTAATTTTCGTGCCCATCAGAATTCAGAAGTAAGAAATTACCAAGACTAGGAAAAAGCAAAGAAAGAGGGAAAATGGAAAAACCATCCATGGCAATTGCAATGATTTGAAAGTGGGGCAAATTTACTTGCGAGGTTTGAGGCCATGTGCTAAGGCAGTGAAAAAGCTAACATCAATTCTCATGGGAAGAAAGAATTTCTGTCTACTTTTTTCATCACTTTCTTTTATGTATTGATTTAGCGGTTCACAGTGTGAAGTGAGATTGTTGAATATTTCACTGTTTCCTTCACATATTATTTTCAAGCAAGAAAACATAGCTAGTGATTGAGTGATGGAGCTTGAATTTCATAATTAAAAGAGTGAGATATTTATTTCCTGATAATTTATTTTATTTAAAAATTTCTGATATGTCAAAAATATAGAAAAGAAATTGAAGTAATGGAATTAACATAGAGACAATTAAGTTATTTCACTACCAATAATTACATTGCTTGATTTCAACATTAAGCGACCTATCAACTACAAAATGAAGCCATTAGCAATGGCCTGATTTGTCTTCAAACTTGTAGTTTCATAAACAGGAAGCTCTTCTCTGTATCTTCCAATTCCAATTAGATGATCTAACTCAAAAAGATCAGAACTTGAACAACTCTCATCATCATCATTATCATCATCACTATCTCCATCATAACTATAAAAACCCCTGAAATCAAATTCACTAATATTCTTCTTCTGATAACTTCTGACATAATTAGCCCCTGTAGCCACATCGTCCTTAAGGTAAGAGCTCTTGGCAATTTTACAAGGCGGCGTGGGCATTGGCATCAAACCAGGATCATCTTCATAAATACACTTATGACCACAAGGTCTTGAATCCTCATCAACGATAACACTCACAGGATAGAATCTAACAGACCTTTTATTATTGTTACTATTGCCATTGCTATTGCTTTGTTTTCGTCTTGAAGGAGGCGTTTTGCTTAAACAAGACCGCGAAAATGATGTGACTGAAGAACAGGTGGATTTTGATTTACGATTGGAGCTCACATCATCCATGCCTCCAATTGAACACATTTTCACTTTCTTTGCACTTCCTGGGCTGAAAATGGAATTAAGAAAGTTGGCAATGCGACCGCCAGGCGAAATGGGCTGCTTCACTTTCTTTAATTCCCCATAGATTTTTAGCGCTCGTAACTTTGTCTTTGTAAATCCTCCTCCTCCTCCTACTTCGCATGTGGGCTTCATTTGCATATCTGGAATATGCTCCTTTCTTGATTTTTTCTTCACACTAGACTCTGCTTCAGACGACGAAAACACACCTCCTCCTGCTCTTCCGGCAGAGCTAGAAGCCGAGGAGGTGGAAGTAGAATTAGAATTGGAGTGCAATGAAATATCACGGGTACTTCTCTTCTCCATCCAGCTTTCAATCATGATAGCACGACGAAGATTAGATAATTCTTGCTCGTCTTCAAGGAACGCAGCATGACGCCGGATAGTAGAAACAGAGGAACTTATAGTACTATCATGTTTCTTGACCATGGTATTGTCTTGATAGTGACTCAAATCATCAACTTCAACACCATTCGATTCGTCGATAGAACGGTAAATGGCATCAAGAAGGGAAGAAGAGAAAGATGGGGTTCGCCTCCTTTGAGGGAGTGTATGGGAATATCCTTCTTTCTTGTACATTTTGTTTTCGTAATTTTGAAAAGAGGGTTGGGCTGGGTTGGTTTATATAGTAAAAGAAGAAAGAAAGCAAAGGAGAGGACAGGAAGGGAATAGTTTAATGGAGATGTGAGGTATAGTGTCTGCTACGAGAATGTCAAAAGCTGGAAGAGAAATAGAAAGCAAATAGGTCATGGGGAGAAGAGTTAGTGTACGAATTTGGAATTTGAATCAGAAAGAAAAGAATGAGGGAAATAAGAAAAAACGAGTAGAGAAACAGAAAGGAAATTTTCGGGTATGGAAAAGCTGATGAGAAAGCAGAGGGCCGCGCGTGCGGGTAAATTATAGTCGCAGTTGGCGGGGGGAGTGTTGACAGGGTGGCAGGCAGTTCAGTTGAGTGCTCAGAATTGTTTTTTTTTAAATTATTTTTTAATACAATAAGGAGTTATTAATTGGTTAAAAGCATTTTTATATTTTCATTATCTTCGTATTGGATATATACTTGGAGCATTTTTCTTCAATGGGTAAAATACCTCCTTTGGATAATTACTTGTGATGGAATTTTAAAAATCAAAGTATAATTAATGAAGTATAAATTACAAATGATTGATTTGGTTGTTAAAAATATTTAAAACTTTACTTTTACCCTGTGATTGGCAATTTTCCATAGGGAGGAAAGAAAATAAGGAAGGAAAATAAATTTTATTTTTCCTCTTTATTTTTCTCCCTCATGATTGGATAAGAAGGAGGGAAAGGAAAATAATTTTTATTTTCCCTTGATTGGATAACCAATTGTGGAAGGAAAAAATAATAATATGTAATATATTTCCAATTTTACCATTTATTAAATAACATATTTGAATATTTAATTATATTATATAATGATAAAAAAATAATAATTATTATTTAAGTGATTTTATATGAAATTAAAATTTATATAATGATAAATATAATGTTAATACGAACAAATTGTACAAATTATTTTTATATTTGAAATGGTAAAAAAATATATTTATAGATTGGTTTATATTTTTTAAATATTAAAATGTAAC
>CATIWR010270917.1:0-29434 GCA_949677035.1 Omphalea diandra | reverse complement strand
ATCACATTCCCATTAAATGTGATAACACAAGTGCTATTAATCTCTCTAAGAATCCCATCCAACATTCTAGAAGTAAGCACATAGACATTAGACATCATTTTCTTAGAGATCATGTGCAAAAAGGTGATGTTGTGTTGGAATTTATTAACACAAATCATCAACTTGCATATATTTTCACCAAACCTCTAAATGAAGAAAGGATGAACTTCATTAAGAGAGAATTAGGAAAGAGATATGGCTCAGTGATTGGTACTGACCCTATACCTGGATGAAACCCCACCTTTCTTTTACTTCTATTTTCCAAGAATTTAATGGCCATTCATTCAGAATTTGATGATGGTCCAAACTTGAAAGTTGTATATTTATGTCTGATCTACATATCTGTGAAATTTTTGCCAAATCCAAAATGGTTATTGAGATATTGTCCCTTCATCATGACTGTTTGTCAACATGTTACAAACCTGCTCACCCTGAGATTGGTCCTTTATTTTGGTGACCTTACAGAATGAATTAGGCAATGAGTAAAACATGAAAAATGTTCCTTTATATGTTTTGTAATTGATGGTAGATTATAATTGCAATTAAATTTGTAAAATTTAAGATACACCAAAGAATATAAGACCTACTCAGACTGAGATAACATTGCAATAGGGAAAAATTTAAAAATTCACCACATTTTTTGAGTGTCTGATATTGGCTTGAAATTTGAATATGTTGTATCATTATGTGTCTAGTTTGTTTGAAAATAAAAATCAAATCATTTGGATAAGTATATCTATAGTTGTTTCTTTGAGAGTGTAGCAAGCTCAGGCTGCCATATAAGGAAAATATGCATAAATACTAGGTCTACTTGCATGAATCATGCCATAGTTGCATACCAAGCATTCATAATCATTTTGACATACTTTTAACCATGTATGTATCAAATGTTAGGATCTCAAAACTTTGAGGAAGCCCTAGAGAGATAACCAAACCTACCATAAAGGTTGGTCACATCAAAAGGTTAGTATAAACCATAATTAGATTCAATGTGTGTGTGTGTGATAATTTTATGATATGATTATGTTCTATTACATGTATATATGATTGAATTGTTACATTTTACATGTGAATACAAGTCAAGTGAGAATCATATGCTCTTAATGATTACTTAGCATACCATTTGTGAATGAGCACTTGCACAGGGAACTAAAAGGCTGTTGTGACCGGCTTGTCAAACACTTGCAAATCACGTGGAAGATGGACCAATAGGTCCCATTGGCACATGTTATTGATCAAATGAAACATTTGTTATATGTTGGCCAGCAAAATCAAACGTCGCTTGAATCACATAAATTCTTGGGAATAGCGTTTGCCTTGTATGGTCATGACAAAAATTAATCTATTGCACTTGCACTTGCATAGTCAAATGTTATACTTGTAATGCATCCTGATGATATTTGATTGTTGACTGTGACATAAGAATCTGATTATTATTTTTATTCATTGAGTTGCGACTCACCAAATCGTAATTATATTTTTCAGATATCGAAGATTAGGGATTGGACACTTTGGTGCTAAGAGTTTTACATTAGGACACATGGACCATAAGTCATCGACTAAATTCCAACTCTGTCTCTCCTTGTGTCATGTACATACATTTAGATAGGAACTAGTTAGGTCACTAGTCTTGACATTAGTTAACATATATGTAAATTAAATACATATTTGATTGTGTATGAATGATGAATAAAACCTTTATGAATTTGTATTTTGGACATGAATGTTATGAGTTTTGTAATGAAAATGGTTATTACAAAAGTCGTGGTTGTAATTTATTTTTCTTTTGGACATGATTGTCACCACGAATTTATTTATTTGATAAGGAGAAGTTACTTCATCAAGTCGCAATCTTGAAGTCCTTTTCACCCTTGTGAATTTTGATATGCTAATGGCTCTCTTAGACACTTGGCAAGCTCTAATTGTGGACTTCGTTCCCTCCAGGCAACTCCAAAAGTCACAATTGTAATCATAGATGCGATGGTCACTGCGAATCTGACTGTTTGAACTTCATAGCTTTCTTGGCAAGATTAAGGTTGTGATTTGCTTTGTGAATTTGTCTGAAGCAAATTCATTCATTCCTTTTGCAATATCGCGATCGTGCATAAGAGGTTCTTAGCCGTAAATTAGAATGTCTTTCACAATGCTTAAGACTTAGACTCCCATTCAATTTCCAATGCAAACCTATCTTAAAAATTGCAAAATCAACACTTAAAATTGATGTAAGAACATATCAATCTATATTATCAAGTTCAAAAGAGAGTTTTGACTTAGGTTTGACAAACTTAGTCCAACAGGAAATACTAGAGGGTTTTTGCCTAGACATATGAAGACATGCCATGGGTAGATAAGCAAATTGCAGAACTCAAAATTTCAACCTAACAACACATAAAGCCAGTCAAACAAAAGCATCAAAGGATGAGACCTGAATGGGCTTAGTTGGTTAAAGAAGAAGTAGCAAAGTAATTGAATGTAAGTTCTTCAAGGTAGTGGATTATCTTGAATGGTTAGCCAACATAATACCTATACCAAAGAAGGATGAAAGAGTAAGGATGTGTATCAATTATAGGGATCTAAACAAAATATGCCCAAAGGATGACTTCCCTTTGCCACATATTGACGTATTGGTTGACAATGCCACAATATATGTTATGTATTCCTTCATGGATGGATTCACTGGGTATAACCAAATTTTTATGGCCATCACAGATAAGGTAAAGACAACATTCATAACAAAATGGGAGACATACTGCTATAAAGTAAAGCCATTTTGATTGAAGAACATGAGAGCAACATACCAGCGAATGGCAATGACCTTGTTGTACGACTTAATCCATAAAGAGGTAGAGGTGCATTTAGATGACATGATGGTGAAGTTGGAAACAAGGGTTTTAAGGCTTTAAAGAAGTTCCTAAAAAGAGTCAATGAGTACAATTTTAGACTAAATATTAAGAAATGTGTGTTTAGAACTACCTCCAGTAAGCTGTTGGGATATCTTACTAGTGAGAAAGGCATAGAAATAAATCCCAATAAGTAAAGGAAATTCAAGACATGCTTGAACCTAAGACAGAAAAAGAAGTATGAGGTTTCTTAGGCCACTTATAGTACATCAGCTGGTTCATAGCGAGATCAACCCCTATTTGTGAACCTATTTTCAGGTTAATAAGGAAGGCCAACTAGTGGAATGGAATAAACAGTGTCAAAAGGCCTTGAAGAAGGTAAAAGATTATCTGACTAATCCACCGATATTAAAGCCACCAAGGCTTGAAAAGCCACTAATGTTGTGTCTAATAGTGAAGATTATTCTGTAGGTGTAATGGTAACTCAAGAAGACAAAATAAGGAATGAGCATGAAATTTATTATCTTAGTAAGAAGTTATTACCTTATGAAGAGAAGCATAATAGAGAAAACTTTTCTAGCATTAGTCTGGGCAAGAGGCAGAGGCTTTACTCTCAATCATATGTTGTGAAGTTGATTTTAAAACTAGACCTAATTAGATACATACACGAGGCTCCCTCCTTTATGAAGAGATTGGAAAAGTTGCTAACCATGCTGCCTGAATTTCATATTAAGTATATGGTTAAGAAGGTGATCAAAGGACAAGTAGTCTTAGAGTATTTAGCATAGCAACCCCTTAAAGAAGCGCAATCTATTCCTCCCTAATTTCTAGAAAATGGGTTAGGAGTACTCAAACCTCTAGGGTTGAGAGTTTACTTTGATGAAGTAGTAAATAAGAAAGGGACATGCATAGGGATAGTTATGATTTTGCCAGAAGGAGTGCTCTTTCTGGTAGCAAAAAAAGCTCGACTATAAGGTGACTAATAATATGGCTGAGTATGAAACATGTGCACTAGGGTTTAAACTCCTGAAGCAAATAAAGGTCAAGGCAGCAGAGGTTTTAAGGACTTATTGCTAGTCCTTTCGAAAGTAACAGAGGACTAAGAATTGAAGGAAGAATGATTGGGCATGTACGTAGAGCATGTTAAGAGTTTGGTGCAAAGTTTTTAGAGTCATATTCCATCATTTGCTATAAGAAGAGAATGTAATGGTTGGCGATGTTGCCACTTTAGTCTCTATTCAAGATGGCTTGGAGGCAATGCCTATGAAACCTTTTATCACGCTTCGATCTGAGATGCCATGTTATAGGGATATAGGAGTAATATAGGTATCAATCAAGATTAACCCCTAGTATTTTTGACATTCAAAGGTATCTAGAAAATTGGTGAATACCCTAAGGGAGCTAAGAAAAAGGATAAAGATGTGATTCAAAGATTATCTTCATAGTTTATAGTTTATGAAGGTGTAATGTATAAAAGGATGATAGATTGAGTCCATTTGCAATGTTTGGCCATAGAAGAGCCCATAAAGTCATAGAGTAATTACATGTAGGAGTCTATGGTCCTTACAAGAATGGTAAGGAGTTAGTAGAGAAAATTTTAAGATTAGGATATTATTAGACTACTATGGAGCATGATTGTATCCATAAAGTTTAGAGTTGTTACGAATGTTAGGTTCACGATAGCCTGAGTAATTTTTCACCAATAAAATTATAGAATTTGGCCTCACTTTAGTAGTTATAGCATAGGGCATTGATGTGATTGGGGAAATCAAGTTAACATCTACAAAGGGGCACATGTATATTGTGGTCATTATAGATTACTTCTCGAAGTGGGTAGAGGCTAAAGCCTTCACTAAGCTGAGGGCAAACCATATGGCACAAATTATTGAGAAGAACCTCATATGTCACTATAGGGTGCCACACTATGTTGGTACAAATAATGGTGTCTATTTTTAGGCAAAAGTCAAGTTATTATTGGAAAGATATAGCGTGGCCCACCATAAGTCGTTACCCTATAGACTGCAGGCCAATAGAGCGATAGAGATGGCAAATAAGAATGTTAAAAGCATCTTGGCCAAGAAGGTTAAAATGTATAAAGATTGGTTGGAGAAGCCACCTTTTGCCTTATGGGGTTATGAACTACGACAATAGCATCAATTAGGATGATGTTGTACTTTTTGGTATATGGGATAGAGGCAGTGTTACTAATTGAGTTAAAAGTGAAATCCTTACAAGTGTTAAGTGAGTCTGGCATTCCTGAGGACCAATGAATGAGGAGTAGACTTGAACAATTGGCTTTGTTGGATGAGAAAAGGCTAAAGGCTCTATACCATATTCAACAATATCAAGCTCGGATGACATGCACTTTTAATAAGAAAGTCAAGCCAAGTGTAATAAGGGTTGGTGATCTGGTATTAAAGGTAGTATGACCATAATCATAGGATCCACGGAGAAAGTTTCAACCAAATTATAAAGGCCCTATGTGGTCAAGCAAATCTACTCAGGTGACGTATCAAAATTAGTAGATATGGATATGAATGAATTCATTGAGCCAGTGAATTTAGATAGGCATAAGAAGTATTTTCATGTGAGGTGTGAGAAAAGAAAAAGGCCCACTTAGTCAAAAACCTAAAAGAGTGGCTTAGGAAAAAATAAAGGCATAAATAAATAAATAAAAGAAAATGAAAAGAAATAAAAGAAGGAAAGCTCGTTAGGTGGAAAACCCAAATGCAGCTTAGGCAAAAGTTAAAGCGAAAAATACATAAAATAAAAAAAAAGTCAAGTGCGAGTGACCACTAGGGGATCATTGGCAAGGATTGTTAGGCAGTGAGGAAAAGACCATATGAGTGAGTAGTAGATTCAATAAGACAGAGGCATTGAGTAATACAATTGGATGACCTAGTGTATAAATATTAAAAGCGAAAATTGTACATTTAATTAATGTCTAAATATGCAAAATTTAACTGATTTGCGCTAAGCATAATATCAAATGGAAATACATTTGCATAATTAAAGTAAATTAATTCATACATGCCTTTGAATTAGAATTAAATATAAGATAGTTTTTCTCCCATGAAATATCATTTTTTTCTCCTATGAAATATCATTGTTTATAATTTGTTAAGGTAACACCTATAGCTGTAAATGTCATGTAACCATGCCATGTAATTTGCATCATCATTAGGGTAGGTATCTCAGCCAGTTTAAAAGTCATAGATATGGTGGTTGGTCTAAGTAGCCTTAACTCTATCTAGGAAATGTTAGGTCAAAGGGCTCTCGACAAATAAAAGGAGGAATTACACCTCAAACTGGGGAGCGTTAAACTAACAACCCATACTAGCAAGGTTGTAAAATGTGTCTGAAACTAAGGTTGGAAGAATGACACAATCCCTATAAGTCCTTAGGTTAACGCGTGACAAGTTCCAACAGGAACAGTCCCAACGGATGTAGGTGCCATCCACTCAGACCACACAACTTTGGTTTTAGCTAGTCTAGTTAGACGGTAGTTTAAATGATACTATGGGTAATAAAGACTTGCATCTATAGTGGGGGCAACCAATAGTCCTAACCTCTATCACAACCATATTTGAAAGAACAAAAGAGAAAAAAAAGAAGAAAAATATAAGAAAATAAAATAAAAATATGCTTATTAGGTTGAGAACTCAAAAGGGCAGCCTAAGCAAAATTGAGTAATTTGCTAGATAAAAACTTGCGAGGGTGGTCGAGACAAATTTAAGGCAATAAAAATAGAAAAAAGAAAAAGAAAAGTAAAACAAAGAAAGAGAAAACAATTGCAATAAGAGTTCCTACTTAAAGTAGTAGTGGGCTCTCTGTAAAGGAGTCACTGACAACCTCAAAGAGTGGTAAAATCTTCAAATTGATCTCCCCAAAGTAGAAGGTGTGGGTAATAGAATCCTATAAAATACAAGCTACCCTCAAAAAATGAAAATTAGGATGGACATCAAAGAGGTCAGGAAGAGCAAAAAGACCTATCCATGGTAGATAGACCAAACTTAGGGTGGGAGAGACCTTAGAAAGTCTCTTTCCATGTTTGGGGAGTTGGAAAAAGTAAATGAAAGGAAAGGGTTTGAAATGGTATTTTATAGCAAGGGCCATACCCATGGGTTGTATAACCCCTAACCAAGGCTATGCAGCCCTTTATGATAGGGATGTACAACCCTCCAACTAGGTTGTACAACCTTTCTTTCCATGAAGACAAATTGAATGACTTTCCCTCTAGTTTCTAGGTTAGAAAAGGCTTAGGTACTTGTTTTGTAAAACATATATGTTAAAGAAGTAGAAATGCATGTTTGTGATATAAAAAAAAAAGAGCAGAAATGCATGTTTGAGATATAAAAAAAGATTATTGTATTGATAGACAAAATATCAATGTTCAATAAAAAAATAGAAGCAATGCCATCTCAATTTCCCCTAACATATCCTAAGTAAGCATTTAAAAAAGTGGGATTCAAATCGCCCAATAAATTATACAACTGTACAAATATATATTCCAAATGTAGCATACTTGAATGGATAAAAAGAAGAAAAAATATCCTAAACAGCTAAGGGGTGGGGATCTCAAGAACTCATCTGCCTACGCTTTTAGAAAGTATCGCCTTAAAATCCTCAGCCTTGCCATATGTCTCCATATAACTATAGTTTCTCATTACCTAGGCTAGGCGCTCTATTTATATCTCCACCTATGTTATGTGCTTGTCCTTTTCCCTAAGCTTATGGTTCTGGCAATGGATCATCTCTTACAGAAAGCACAAGGATTAGGATATGTAGGATACAAAACACAAAAAGCATGAACCATGAACATGAATAAATGCATTATTTTGTTTTACTAACCTGTATGGAGGGAGTCTATTGTGTCACGACCCTTTTCAAGGTGCTAATCAAGTCAACCATGGCCTCTACCTGGATGCAAGGAATTTGTAAAAAGGGGAAGTGGAAAATATTTTTCAGAAGTACAGTATGTAAATAGTCGAGACATAATAAATCAAAAGAAACAAGAAACTTACATGGTAAGTCTTTTCTAACTCAAAAGTGTAGAGAGATTGGGTGATCTGCAGTGACATCAATCATTTAGTCATTGAAGCCATGCAAGACTTGACCAAGCTATCTAGCATAGAGGCCAAAGTACCTAGTATTATTGGCTCTGTGCTCCTTAGAGCATATCTGCAGGCCCATTTGTGACCTCAAATGGTAGTCGAGCTAGAACCAGAAGTAAAAGGCCTCCATGACTGCTGGGCTATGGTACCTTGACCTGTGTGCTGCAGGGCAATCCCCTTATTGGATGCATAGTAAGAGAATGCTCAAATAGTTTAATTGGCTAAAGGAAGGCTTCCCATGAGTACATCAATCATCCATGACCTATAGGGGATTCCCGTGGAGGATAATTGCTCCTTAGACACGTAACGTAGGGTTACAACCAGCTCCGTACCCACGAGATCCCTTACCCAACACAAACTAGTAGGGGGACATTATTGGACAGGTCACTTGTCCAAACCATCGCACCAACAAAAGATGCACTCCTCCATATACCACTCCCAATTGGAGGGCCTTACCATCAAGTGACGATCGTAGGAGACGACCACTGCCTCCACTACCTTTAGTGACCAAGTATCCATAGGACCCCTCTAGTCAAAGTACATATACAATAAAGACACAAAATAATTATAAATATAATACCAAACTATATGATAGATAATCATGACTAACATAATGATGTCAATGTAGGAAGAATACTTAGTCCATGGTGATCGTGTTTAGGTAAGTACACTTAGTAATCATATGGGAATCCTTATAACTCACTACACTTCACCATACAAAGTGAAGTAGTTACCCACCATGTCGTCCTCGAGATCTAACCCCTACAGTAGGCCCAGCTCAACGACCCATACTTATCGACAAGAATGACGTGAGGCTCAAAAGAATGAAACTAGGCTAAAGAATAAAGAATACAAAAGATAAATAGTACTCACAATGAGGACTCTCCAGGCACTGTACATATAGCCCTAACCTTGAGAGTACTGATCAAGGTAATGGTAGAGGTACGCTAACACCGTAGACCCCAATCAAAGTGGTGTAACAAGCTCAAGTCTTCCTACACGGGTACCAGGCACAACTTCGCTACCCTAAAAACATTTGAAAACATGGATCTTGATAAGGTGTGTAATAGGTAGTAGTGTGCATGCTGATCGACCACCTCAATGGGACTATCATTAGTAATAATAGGAGTGCCAGTCTGAATGTTTAATCTCATCATGGCCATGCTCCCCTTCAACAGGGGAACATAGCCTAGGACCCTCTGTAGATAATCCTTTTGAAGAACTGGATAGTGTACCTTGGAATCAATAGGTAGTGGAATGCCTATAAATTAAAACTCGATCAAAAATGTGAAGTCCCTAAGAATGATGGTGACCTCACTGATCAAAGGTAGATGAAAAGTGTGGGTTATGTCCATCTACCCCTCCACTAATGCATGCACCATCGACAAGTCGATCCTAAGTGTCTTATTAGGAAGCATCCGCAAGAAGGTCTAGATCTCGATCCTCTCCAGACAGATCATGACTTGGGGGTGCAACATAAGACCCTACGCCCCAGTCGAATCACTAGAGCCGCTTCCTTTCTAAAAGGAGGCAATCCCTTAAAGAGGAAAAGCAAAAGGCAATAAAATATATGTATATGGGTTATTTTGCATAATTATTACAGCTCATAAGACAAGAGGATAGTGAATCCTAGACATTAGGGATTAAAAAAAACTTCAGTCAAACAACCATAAATAAACATCAAAAGACTAGTAAGTCGGCATAGTAATTGAATAAATTACTTACAATCCTAGGTATGTATCCTATTTTTCATTGATTATTCTACTAATTAATTTTAATCATTTAATATGCATATCATAGAATAAAGTTTAAGGTGCATGCAAATCAAGGCAATAGATTAGCCCAACAGACATAAAATAAATTCCACTAAAAATAAAAGGCAAAAAGGAAATTCTAGTGCAACACATAAAATCTATGGTAGCAAGATAGACAAAAAAGTTAATATAATGGACAAGAAGGGAAAAAGACATCTATCACTCATGAGGCAGCTCTTGTAAGGTGATGGTGTAAATTGTAGATTGTCATAGTGTTGTCGAGTATAGGAAAACCTAGAGGAATTGTCTTCGCAATCACGTTCTTCAGTAGGCTCACTCGATCGAATCCCTACTAGGATCGTAACTAGTCTAGGGCATTAAGGCTCAAAAGGTCATCGGTAGGAAACTCCTCATTAACATCGAGCATCTCATCGTCATGAAACTCAGCCATGTCAGTCACCTGACGAAGCTAAAGTAGCTTGGAGCCTAGAAAGGGAATAAGAATGACGTAAATGAGGAGAAGTGATTTTCAGAGGTTTTTTATAGTGGCCCTGGGCCGTACATCCCCATAAAGGTTATACAGCTACGAATGAGTTGTACAGCCCTACTAGGCAGAGCTAGCACAACTCTCTCCTTAGCTTGATGAGCCTAGCTTCCTCCTCAGCTCATTAAGCCTAACCTTCCCCTTGAGCCCAATTATAGCCAAATCACCAAAATACCTATTATTCTTTCTAGCCCAATTACAACCAAATTACCAAAAAACTCCTAACCTCTCATTAAGCTGAATTATGGCCAAACTACCAAAATACCTTACAACCAATTTACCAAAATATCTCTAGCTTCTTATCAAATCCAATTATAGCTAAATTACTAAAATGCCCTTAGCTTCTCATTAAGCACAATTATGGCTAAATTATCAAAATACTCATGAACTTCTCATCAAAACCAATTGTGATAAAATTACCAAAATATCTTTAGTTTCTAATCAGGCCCAATTACACCCAAATTACCAAAATACCCCTAACTTCCCATCAAGCCCAATTATGACCAAATTACCAAAATGCCTCCAGCTTTTCAAAAGACCCCAAACACCCAAATTGCCAAAATACCTTTATTCCTTTTAAAACATCTAGACAACACCCTGTATTTCTTGATTCAAGTTAGGCCACCAAGAAATCCATCAATGACAAAATTGACCTCTCCAAGATCTTAAAAGTATCATCAAGAAAAATCTCTTTCTCTAAAAAATAGCAAGACCTAAGAAAGCACTTCAACATCTAGGCCCTAAGCCCATTACTAAGAAAAAAACAAACTCGCAAGATGGTTAGAAGGGCTACAAGGACATGGATTCAATTTTACCAATGCCAAAAGGGCCTGAATGACATGAAGACCACTCGAGGGTGTCCCTAAGCTAGAATCACTAGTCAAAAGGATTAAAGCACTCCTAAAGATATATAAGAGCATCAATAACTATAAGAGGCCAATTATCTAATGCCAAAATACCTAGTGCATATTGGGGGGTTGTTAAAACCACTTTACTATCTGCTAGAGAGTTGTTAGAAGACAAGAAGAAAAAACCTCAAAACTTGTTCAATGGCTACTAGAAGAAGACATTTAACCTTTGTACTTACCATAGGGCTGCGAGGAGGCTTAATACCTACTCAAAAGGTTGTTAAGAAGAAACCTTAATACTTGCTTGAGGGCTACTGGAAGAAGATGTTTAACCTTCATACTTTTTAAAGGGCTGTCAAAAACCTTGGTACTTTTTTGAGAAGCTATTACGAAAATTGTATCCTTTCGTATCCCTTATCTGATATTCAGTTTAGAACTTATGCTTTATTATGCTTTATCCAACACCATTTATCAATTGTTATGTTTCAAGTCCCACAACATAGGGGCAATCTGTAAGCATCATATTTTAGGTCTTATGATGTAAGTTTGATGATGAAAATCATAGAATTGTTTTTTTAATATACAAGGAAAAAACTAAAGAAAATGAAACAAGGCTTTGGGAGACCGTGGAAAAACCTAAAATGAAGCCTAAAACCAAGCTAAAGCCCAAATCAAAAGCCAAGAACAATCTTGCTTAAAGGGATGCATATCCAATTAGATAGAGATGTACATCCCACTAAAATAGGGATGTATAGACCACTCAAAACAAGGATGTATAGCCTTCCTCAAGGATGTACAACCCTACCTTAAATCCTAATACTCAAAACCCTTTAGACATGGTCCCCCTATTTGCCTTAAGGCTATAAAGCCCTCAAATATGGATGTACAACACATTCATGGCTATACAGCCCATGTACAAACCCTAATTCAAGTACATTCATCTCTTTCTCAATGATTTAATACGTCTATAAAGCAACCAAAACTATTTCTAGCACTATGCAACACCTATAAATATCCTTCATTTTTTTAAGAGAGAGAGGCTTGGAAACCCTAAGGTTACTCTGCAAAAATTACTTCTTAAAGAACCCTAAACACAAAAAACCTAAGCCCTAACCTCACTCTCGTCCATTCCAAGGTAGAACTAAGGCTTTTACTTTCTTATTTTTGCATTTCCCTAATATTTTTAGAGGATATTGAATTTATCATTGTGCTTCTGAGGGTAAAGGCATCACTAGAACACACTTAGGAACCCCCCTTCCTTTCCTTTTTTTTAATCTCATTTTTTATTTTTAAAACCCAAAAAATGAGGGTTGTACAACCTTGTTGGTAGGCTATACAACCCTCTTTCTTGGTTGTACAACCCTTATCTGTGGTTGTACAACCCAAGTTTCCTATAACACTATAACAAATATCTTTATTGGGCTAGGTTAGTTTAACCTAAGTCATGAACCTCTTTTATTCTTGACCATAGAGATTGATCAATACTAATACTTTCATTTAGTATTGTGTTGTAGATTATAAGTTAGTTTTTTTCATTGAAAGTTGGATAAAATTCAAAATCTCCAACCTTGTTAAGTTAACTCAAATTCGCAGTGTGTATATTATAATTCGCGATCGCGAATCAGTCATAAGGATGGATAAAGCTAGGCCATAGGAATTTGCGGGGAAATTTATAGCTGCAATATAGACAAAGGAAGTAAGCTTGAATCACAGAGGAATTCGTTGTGGGTATCACATTCGGATTCGCGACTGTGATTTTCATAGTGACAAATGAGGGTACTAACGCCACAGCCATAGCATGCCAAATGCCCTAGGTAACCATTCAAGATCAAAAATCATGAGGACGAATGTTTGGTAGAAACCTTGACTCAAGGAATTGTAGTTTCTTCTCTAAATAGAGGAATTTACGGTCTTAGTTGCTACCAAGATATAGTTAATTTGCAACCACGACTTTTGTGAGTTATCAGAATGCAACAACTATATTTTCCTAGATAACCAATGGACAGTTGACACATGAACTAGCCATTAGACACAAATGGGGTTTTTCGCCAAAATTTTTGACTCCATAATGGAAATTGGAAATTCATGATCACGAAATGGTAGTAGTGACCACAACTTTCATCTGACAAACATTTAATGCTAAATCTACCTAACACATCTTGGAGATTTATTGATAGTTTTAGACCAACATCTCTTTGGTGGATATGAGCTATCAATACTCTACCAAATAGATGTAAATGCAAGAGAATTAATTAATTTATAACTAAACTCTTGCCTATTTGCTACTCAATCTTTCAATTTCATGTATATGTTGTTAATTGTTAGGTGTGAGCAATAAACACCATTGTAAAGAGGTTGAGAGTTAGCCTAGAGTTAAAACTCTTGTGAAAGGTTTTAGTGTGAGCCTGCAGAACACTTGTGAGAGGTTTTTGTGTAAGCCTAAAAAAATAAGGTGTAAGGCTTTTATGTGAGCCATAAACACAAGTTGTAAAAGTTTGGTGTGAGCTTAGAAACACCAATTGAGTTGAGTAAAACACCCAATTTGAGAGAACTAGGAAGTGGACGTAGGGTTTGTTAACACTCGAACCACTATAAACACTAGTGTCAATTTTTCTCTTCTCCTTCTCAATTTCTTAAACATATTTATTTTTCATTTTAATTTTTAATCAACCACCAATTCAACCCCCGCTTCTTAGTGTCTTAGGCCAATATTCTCCATTTTTTTAAAGTTTTTTATTTTTCAAGGTTTTTTTACGATGTTTGGTGACTCCAGTGATGGAATTGGGTGAGGTCTAATGACTAAGGACCCTTATTCATTTCAAAATGGAATTTTGTTGGTTTTTAGAAGGACTTTTTATCTTTTTCCCACTTAAGGATACTTTTATGTTTTCTCCTCTTTGATCATAAAAATTATGTTTATTTTTTATTCTGTTTTGTCAGTTTGTGGCAATGATCAAGTGAGGAATTTAAGTTTCCTTTTACCTTGATAGCCCTCTTTATGCTAGAGTTCATGTGTTAGCCATGTGACTAGTGTCTTCTTAGTTCTTTGATTTCTTAGTTTACTGTAGGCATTCTAACTTCTATAATGTTAGGTTCTACCCTAAATGTTCTAGCTCTATATAAGCAAGATGAAGCCTTAGGACTTCATTTGGGTGAATCTTTGCCTTAAAGTTGTCCAATGCCTTCAAATGCTTAGCATTATGTGTGTGTGTGTGTTTATTTCCTTCCTCCTATTCATGATTCATGCATTTGTACATGTGTGTTGCAAGCTGTATATTTTAGTTTATGATGGTAAAATATGATGACAATAGACTTAGATAGATGTTAGGTTCCTTAACTATGAAGTTATGGTATGGTAATTATCATTGACCTTACTTGTTTTTCTACATTTACTTTAAGTTTTTCTTGTTTATTTGCTTTCTTCTTAATTCATTACTAGCTTGTTTCTTCCTTTGACCATGCCATGAATGCATGACCCCCCTCTCTTTAGTTTTATGACTTGATTTATTAAGATGGATTATGCTTAGATGTATGTTTAAAGGCATTAATTGGATTAATCAATAATCGACTAAAATATTAAAAGTGAACCAAAGATGCCAAAAGGTTGGATCCCAATATTCGGGTAGTGTGGGGTGCCTAACCTCTTCCTTAAGACATCCAATTTTTGAACCCAATCTCTGATATTGTGAAGATGAAATGGGTCTTCTAATTGACTTAGATTAGGTTAAAATTTTGCCTTCCCTAGAATTTTGTCCCAATCAAAGTCGAATGGTGAATCCATATTTTCTAGGGATGGTACTAATATTATCCCACTTTTGGTCTTTTGACGATCACCATTTTAGACTAAGGGCTTTGGAAATTACGTAAGGCCTAAAAGGATCCCCCGATAGTCTAACTGCATGCCACACCTTTAGGTCACTACCAATAAAGAGACCCTCATCCTCTTGATCCCCCGTTGGTTGATAAAAGGATGGAGTTGCAAGAAAGATTATATTAGTTTGAGTGTAGCCCCAAAATGTTTTAGGCATTCATAGTGACCATGCGTAAAAGAATTTCCCAATTGATAAATAATGCTTTTATGACCAATCACCCTATATAATTCACACATGCAAAAAAGAAGAAGAAACTACATCATATGTCATGGAATTTTATTTGCTTAGTAAGGATAGATACCTAAGCTTATTGGTCCTTAAGCACAACCATGTCATGAAGTTCTAATTATGTTCAAGATACACAAACTATGCAAAAATAAAAAGAAAATTTTTAATGAATATAGAAATAATGGCTTAGTATTAATGTTATCAATCCCTAGCAATGATGCCAAAAACTTAATGATGGTTTAGTGTTATATAGATAACCCTTTGGACTGTAAGTATATAGGTCATTAAGTAACAAAGCATACAAGAGTATAGAAATCATTCCCATGAGGATTGAGATTAAGTATTAAGCTTTATATTCCTTATATTATCTAGAAATCATAATTGAAGGAAGGTTTTGACTAAGAATTAAAATAATTTAAACTATAAATAAAGCATTTGCAAAGAAAATAATCAATAGAAGAAATTAGTTAGGGGTACAACTTTACTTGGTGACCTTCTAATGGTTCCCTAATCCTTGTCTAATTGGTTCATGTATGACATGCTACAATCAAGTTATTCTGGTGATCAATTAATCTCTCTCGAGTAGAAATTGACAATAAAAGCATGTTAAGCCAAAGGTTCCTTAACTCAAAAGCTAGACACCATGCAATTGCCTCACAAATCAAGACTCTAAGGATAGCAATGGTTCATTAAGTTTTCTCAACTCATAACAAAATATGAGAATTATTGAAGGATTCATTCTATGAAAAACATCTCTTAATTATCGATTCATGAAACTAAGATGATCAATGGCCAATTAATCAAGCATAAAGCATTCAATAATTACTAGAACAAATAATGAATGAAATAAAAAGTCTTAGATTAAGGAAAACCAATATGAGTCACACAAGATCCATTTACAACCCTAGCATAAAGAAAATTAGCTCATAATAGAAGAATAAGAAGAAGAAACAATCAAAATAATAATATTTAAAGCTAATACTTAAGTCTGTTGGGTTTTTAGATTACTTCCCTCTTACTCCTCTTTACTTCTAAAACTTTACTTAATTGATTCCTTTGCTTTTTGGATGATTATTTGATGCCCTATATGATCTCAATTCATAGGGCTTTGCCTCTTTAAATATTGCTCTTAAGGTTCTTGCTAAGTAGGAAGTTTGAGGATTGGAAAATGAAGAAAATAAAAAGCATTAAAAATTACTTTTTTAGCTTTCTAAGGGTGCACGCATGGCCATGGTAATTTCATGTGTTTTAGAGGGTGTATGACCATATCTTAAAGGCACATAACTATGCATTTTAGGTGCACAACTGTGCTTTGAGACCATGTGTTTTGAAAATATTCTACGATTTGATTCTTAGGAGCATGGTTGTGCAGCACGACTATTCTCACTTGCGACCCATTTTTTTACCTCAAATATGCTTGAATTAGCTCAAGCACAAAACATAAAAGTGTTATCCCTATGTCTTAATCTTTTTAATGGATTTTAATCACCTCATTTAGAGCTTTTTAGAGTGAGATATGCCTAAAATACCAAGCAGTGCTTAAGTATTGAGAATATGAAATTATCATGGCTTCTTTCATGCTTTTTGGCCACTTCCCTCCTTTTTAAACCTATAAAACATATATTTACTTCTTTTAATCCTTTCCACATGCAAAATGAATATAAAGATAATAAATATTTAAAAGGAATTAGTTATGAAATATATGTAAAATATGCACTAAACATGCACCTAAGGACATGATGAATACAATCCCTCTACAAGACTGGGTGGTACACTCCAGCATCTATGGGCAAAGAGATCTCAAAGCAGCAAATCTTAATCATGATAGTGAAATCCCAGAGAGTGAAAGGACTTTCCTAATCTGCAGTAGTTGGAAAGTATGGGTGGTGTCCATCCACCGCTCAACTAGTACTTGTATCATCATGAAATTGCTTTATGGAGGCTTATTTGGAACCCATCTGTTCCAAGTGAGCTTTCATATGAAAATGTAGGTTCCTAAATCTGATCTCCGTCAAAATGATAGACTCATCTCCCTTGTTAAAGGCGATGTCACCATACAAGTGATAATGAGAAAATTAAAATTGCACGATAAAAATCTAAATGAAGGGTCATAAAAGAAAAAATCAAACCAAGCGTAACAAAAAAAAAAAAAAAGAAATCAATGTAATATAAAGGATCATAATTTGACACATAAATAAGAAATAATGTCATTCAAGCCAACAGTGCAAAATAAAAGGATTAAATCACCAATTTTATGTATGTTACAATTTCACAAAAAAAAAATTCTGCATCTTTTTATATGCAGTGTGCATAAAATATAGAAAACCAAAAAGCATAGAAATGAGTAATTCGTGAAATTTTGTGAAAAATTATGAAAATTAATTTTCCTTGTAAAATTTCATGAGACTTCTAAGCTTGTTTTAGCAATCACATACACAAAGTTTGCTAAGTCAACATGATTCAATTCAAATCCTAACAAAACATTTAAAAAATAAGAAATAAATTATCTAACTTTATCGATATGTTCTTCATTTTTCTTTAGTTATTCCATGAGTTAATTCAGATAAATTTATCATAGATTTTAATAAATCAAAATGGTAAGCAAATTGAGACAACAAGTCATTAGACAAACAAAAATAAATTTAAGAACTTAAAAAATAAGTATTGGATAGATAGTTTTAAATATTTTTAAAGCTGACCTAATATTGGCATATAGGAATTAGTTTTAGGACATTGCCTAAATTCTAAAAAGTGTTGAAAGCATAAGGAAAAGAAAATAATAATTAATTAATTAATGGGAGAAAATGAAACTGTTAGTTATGTGCCCTAAGCCAGTACTTGTAATGGATATTTTCTTAATAATGTCATGGTTGAAATTTTATTAAATATCTCTTTTATATTTTGTTTATGCCTAAATTATAAATTATATAAACAGTTAATTCTACCTAATGACATCAAGTATGTGACTTGATAGTAAAACCTCTAGGTTTAAATAATTATATTCTAAATTGTCCATAGTTGGTCATTATTATTAGGACAATAATGAATGAAGACTAGTATATGTTTGATTGATGACTATGTTTTACTAGTCATAGATATGTGATATTAAATCAAACACATAGATACATGTTTAAGAAACATTGTATTGGACCTACCCATTATGAGAACATTATATGGATTAATAGTCATAAATGATTCTCATGAAATAGTATTAACTTAATCCTCTAACTTGAAAATCAACATAGATTTCAATATGATCAACTTCATGTTTTGATATAGTCCAACATTATCATTAACTGGATGACCATACAAACTAATATTAGTTATGGAGTAATTCATATACAACAATATAAGTGATTGAGAAGAAATTTATCCTTCATATATTTTTTTAAGAAATATATCTTTAGGCCTCTTAGTAAGTTAGACTAAAGAGGTTGCATGGCTATGCGATAATGAATTGATAAAGGTTATCAATGTCATTTTACATCGATTTACTAAGAGATTGAGAGATCGAAAAAGAATTAAACTATATGAAGATGACATGATTCATGTCTTTATGTTCAATTAAGATATATAATGTGACAAAAGGATTATAATACTATTTTTGAAATAGGTTAGGTCAGATTATCAACCTTCACATAATTTGGATAGTCATAATGTCTAGGTAAAGGGCAGTTATGACTTATGGGTCAAAAAATAAATTTTGGGCACTGCCAATGTTATTTGAACCTACAGGATTGCATACATAGAATAAGCCTAAAATGAAATTTGGTTTAATACTTTATTTATAACTAAGATAGATATATTATCTAAATGATTTTAATATCCATTTCATTTTAAAAGTTAAAATAGAATAGGATATTATCTTACTTATATCTTTTAAATACATAGCTAGCATAAATATCTTCATGTTTAATATATATATATATATATGTTAGACTAGGTTGGTCAAACCTTAATCAAAACTCTCTTTTGATCATGGCAGTATAGATTGATATGTTCTAACATATTTTTTAAGTGTTGATTTTACAATTTTTAAGATAAGTATGTGTAGAAAATTGGATAGAAGTTTAAGTCTCAAGCATAGTGAAAGGCATCCTACTTCATGGCTAAGATCTTCTAATTCACGATCGTGGCTGCGAAATTTAGAGTTGCTTAGAGGGAATCAAGCCTATGACCAGAGCTTGCCAAGTGTCCAAGATAACTGTTGACATATTAATTCATAAGGGTGAAATAGCGTTCGAGGCTATAACCTGATGAAGCAATTTCTCCTTATCAAACAGAAGATTCATGGTGCCAATTGCGTCTAAGAAGAAATTAAATTACGACCGCAACTTTTGGTTAGTTGTAAAAACACAAACACTATTTTTCTTGGAAGACCAATGATAACATGCCATGTGGACTAATCTTTAAATACAAATGGAGTTCTCTTTCGTGATTTTAACTTTTTAAGTGCAAGAAGTGAAATCGTGGTCGTGATTCATCAGTCATGGCTGTGAATGGTGTTTGACAGGCATTTAATGCAAGATCTGCATAACTTGCCTTAGAGATTTAGACATGGTTTCTTAGTAACATCACTTTAGTAGTTATGACCTATAAATACTCTACCAAATAGACATGAATGCAAAAGAATAACATTAAATTGCAAAAGAATAACATTAAATATAGCTAGACCCTTGCAATTTTGTTTCTTAACCTTTAATTCTTTGTATATGAGTTAATATTACTGGGTGTGAGCATTAAACACCATTGTTATTAGGTTTGAGAGTTAGCCTAGTTGAAGAAACTCTTTGATAGGTTAAGTGTCGGCCTTTGGGAAAACACTAAAGATATTTTTGTGTGATCCTTAAAACACAAGTTATAAGGTTGTATGTGAGCCATAAACACAAAGTGTACAAGTTTGGTGTGAGTTTGAAAACACCATTTAATGTTAGTGGAACACCTAATTATGAGGAATTAGGGAGTGGATGTAAGGTTCATTAATATCCGAACCACTATAAAATATTGTGTGTTCACTTCTTCTCCTACTTCTTTTATTTTCATTTTCTTCACCTTCCCTCCAAAATTTTTAAATGCATCACCAATTCAACCCTTTTCTTGGTGCTCAAGGGCCAACAAGTGTTATCAAATCAAGGTCTCATTAAAACCCTTAATTGAGTGAGTAAAGTCAAATGGCACAATAAGGAATCCATACCCATCTCAAGCCATACTTTGATGGATCTGACTATATGCATTTGAAGTATAAGATGGAGATATATTTGGATAGCAATGTGGTAGATCTTTAACATATTATGACAAAAGAGTGGAAGCCTCCTACTAAGGCGATTGATGGAAGTGAAGAGTTAATCCTAAGAGAGGAATGGGTGGAAACACATAGAAGATCAAATGGGAGGAATAAAAGGGCAATGACAATTCTTCTTAGCTCTTTATCAAAGGAAGAAATAGGAAGAGTATAACATTGCCCCATAACCCATGGAATTTGGAAAGCTTTGGAGAATTGCCATGAAGGCGCAACTTTGGTGAAATCCAGCAGATTAGAGATGTATGTGATTGAATGAGAGCTTTTCATTATGAAAGATACTGAAAGCATCACCGATATGATGAATAAACTCATATCCATCATTACAAACATGAAGAAATTTGGAAGAATACTCACCAATCATGAGGTAAACACCAAAATACTTAAATCCTTACCTCTTGAGAAGTTTGGTGCCAGGGTATATAGTATTCAAGAGCCAAATCCAAAAAATGGAAAAGTGCCAACAGATGTCCTTATAGGTAAGCTTCTTACTCATGAGCTAGCCTTGAAAAAGGATAAGGAAATGAAGAAGAAGAGGGCAAGGGAATAAGAATGACAAAATAGAGAAGAGACCTTAGCTCTCAAATCCTTAACCAAGGACAAAGAAGTAGAGGTTGTCTCAAGTGATGATGATAGTGAAAAAGAAAAGGAGGAGCTAGCCATGCTTTTTAGAACGACTAAGGATCTGATAAGAAAAAGGAAAAATAGAGGGAACTTTAAGAAGGCATCTCCTAACCTTAAAAAGAAAGAAGGGTGAAGTAACATGCTATGAGTGTGGAAAGTAAGGCCACATCAAGTATGATTGCCCTGAGCTAAAGAAGAAGAAGAAATGGGACAAAGAAAAAAAAGAAAAGCTTTAAAGCCACTTGGGATAATAGCTCTAACAAGGAGGATGAAGATAAGGAAGTGGTAAATCTATGTTTCATGGCATAAAAGGACTCTTCTAATGAGGTAAGTTCTTCACCCCACTCTAGTGAAAATTATCATGCATTTGATTATGTAGATGATGAGCTCTTATAAGGTCTTACTTTGAGATATGACGAATATAAGTCATAAATGAAAAGTTATAAAAAGAAATGCTCAAAACTAAAAAATGACTTTAACTCATTAAATGAGCTTGTAAGTGAGTTAAGGACTTCAAATAAAGAACTCAAAAAATCTATTGAAAGTCTTACTAGATCTTTTTCTTCTCTAAACTCCTTGAGAAAGGAAAATGATACCTTAAAAGAAGAGATAATTGAGTTTAGAAATTCTATTTCTAAGTTTCACAAAGGGAAGAAAGCTTTAGATACATTAATTATATCTCAAAGACCTCATAGACTTTAATGGAGCATCCTTATCATTTACATCCTCTCTTACTACTTTTATCAAAGCTTCAGCACCTCAAACATCTAGTATCGAGGTAATTGGGAGGACGAGTGCTTATAGCACTAAGCCACCTATGCCAAAGGGTAAGGGAAAAGCATATCAAGGCTTAAAGCTTAAGCCTAAAAGGGCTAATCATGCATTCATCTACACTAGCAAACATGCTCACCCTAACACACAAAAAATTCTCTTATACTCCTAATCATTCATGCACATGCTCATATTCTCACCATCATAATATGAGAAGGCTCCTTACTCATACTAAAGTTATCCATAAGAGAAAGACTTACAAATCTAAACTCTAATGTCATTATTATATGAAGTTTGGCCATATAAACAATTTTTATTATATTATGAAGGCTCATCTAAAATTAGAGGACCCTTCAAGACCTAACCCGAAAGACCCAAGTATGTTTGGGTACCTAATCAATAGTGATTTGTTTATGTTGCATAGGATTGTATGGCAGCAACCAATGAAAATAATGATTGGCATGTGGATATTAGGTTCTCAAAGCATATTACAGACAACAAAAAGCTATTCATAGCCATAAAAGAGAAGAAAGGTGGCAATGTCACTTTTGGAAAGGATGCCAAGGGTAAGGTAATTGGCATTAGAATGATTGGTAAGAATGGTTGTTCACTTATTAATAATGTTCTTTCAATAGATGTTTTACAACACAATTTGCTTAGTGTAAGTCAATTATGTGATAAAGGTAATAAAGTCACCTTTGATCCTAAAGAGTGTTAGGTTATAACTTTGGTGGATAAGAAGGTAATCTTTAAAGGTGAAAGGAGGGGCAGTACCTACTTAATTGACTTAGACAATTTAGCTAACCAATCTTTCAAATGTCTTATGTCTCTTATCAATAAAGCTTGGCTATGACATAGAAGACTTGGTCATGCTATCATGGAGCTCTTACAGAGCCTATCTAAAGGAGAGCTAATTGAAGCTCTTCCCAAGCTAAAATTCTCAAAAGACAAGACTTATGGACCTTGCCAAATAGGGGAGCAACATCAAACTTCTTTTAAAGCAAAAAATGTTATAAGTACATCTAAACCTCTTCAACTTATCCATATGGACTTGGTTAGACCTATTAGGAGTGCTAGTTTAGGTGGAAAGTGTTATGCATTTGTCTTAGTTGATGATTACTCTAGGTTTATTTAGTTGTCATTTCTAGCTCATATGAATGACACTTTTGATGCTTTTAAAATTTTTGCAAAAAGAGTTCAAAATGAAAAAGTTACTTCATTTCTTTTATAAGAAGTGATTGTGGAAAGGAATTTCAAAATGATTCTTTCAAAACTTATTACCTAAAGAATGGGATTTCTCATAATTTTTCTACTCCTTGCAGAAAAGGAAAAATAGAACATTAGTAGAGATGGCAAGAACCATGCTCAATGAGTATTCTTTGCCTAATTACTTTTAGGCTGAAGCGATAAATACTGCTTGTAATATTGCTAATCGTGTTTTCAAAAGACTCATTCTCAACAAAACTTCTTATGAGCTTTAGAATGTTAGAAAACCTAAGATTTCATACTTAAGAGTTTTTTTTATGCAAATGTTACATTTTAAATACTAAGGACAACCTTGGAAATTTTAACACTAAAACAAATGAAGGCATTTTTCTAGGTTATTGCACCTCTAGGCCTATGGAGTTTTCAATAAAAGTAATACGATTGTTGAAGAATCTATGAATATTGTGTTTGATGAATCTAGTAAACTTGATCTTAGGAAAGGTTCTCTTGTTGATAATCCTATAGGTGACTTTAAGAAATTGGAGCTAGATTCAATTCCAAGAGAAATGGTGATTGACCTTAAAGAAAATAAGTCATCAAAAGGAGAAAAGGAATCATGACTACAACAAGTAGAAATTCCAGCTTAAGATCTTCCTAAGGATTGGAAATTCTCCAAACATCATCCAAAAGATCTAATCATTGGTGAGACATCCAAAGGAGTAAGTACTAGATCTCAACTTCATGCACTAGATAATAATCTTGCATTTATTTCTCAAGTTAAGCCAAAACCAATTGGTAAAGCTCTTATTGATGAAAGTCGGGTGATTGTTATGCAAGAGGAACTCAACCAATTTGAGAGAAATAAAGTATATAAACTAGTTCCTAAGCCTAAGGAACACCCTATTGTGGAGATGAACAAGTTAGATGAGCAAAGTTTCATCATTTGAAACAAAGCTAGATTGGTTACAAAGGTGTATAACCAATAATAAGGCATTGATTATGGTGAAACCTATGCTTCTGTAGTAAGATTATAGGCCATTACTATTCTCTTAGCATATGCTTATCACATGAATTTTAAAGGTTTATAAATGGATGTTAAAAGTGCACTTTTAAATGGTCTCATTTAGGAGAAAGTTTATGTTGAATAACCTGTTGGTTTTGAGTCTCATATTTTTTCAAATCGTATTTTTAAACAAAGTAAAGCCTTATATGGTTTGAAATATTATATGGTTTGAAATAAGCTTCAAGACCTTGGTATGAAAGGTTTAGTTTATTTCTTTTACTAAATGATTTTTAAAGTAGAAAGTTGACACAACCTTATTTGTAAAAAGGCACAATCAAGATACACTCATTGTGCAAATATATATTGATGACATTATATTTGGTGCTACTAATGAATCTATTTGTGAAGATTTTGCTAAGTGTATGACTAGGGAATTTGAGATAAGCATGATGGGAGGGCTCAAATTCTTCCTTAGTCTACAAATCAAGCAAACTAAAAAGGGCATCTTCATCAACCAAGCCAAGTACACAAAAGATCTACTCAAGAGATTTGGCATAGAGGGGTTTAAAGTAGCTAAGACACCAATGAGTGCTACCATTAAGCCAGACAAAGATGAAACAGGTAAGCCAATTGATGAAAAGAGGTATAGAGGTATGATTAGTTATCTCCTCTATCTCATTGCTTTTAGACCCAACATCATGTTTAGTGTATGCATGTGTGCTAGGTTTAAATCTTGCCCTAAGGAATCTTATTTGAATGTAGTTAAAAGGATTCTTAAATATTTACATGGCACATTGCACTTAGGTTTATGGTATCCTAGGAATTCATCTTTTAGTCTTTTAGGGTATTTGGATGGGATTAGGCTTGTAGCTTATTAGATAGAAAAAGCACTTCTGGAACTTTCTAATTTATGGGAGAATGCTTAG
This sequence comes from Omphalea diandra, assembly GCA_949677035.1. Lineage (NCBI taxonomy): Eukaryota > Viridiplantae > Streptophyta > Magnoliopsida > Malpighiales > Euphorbiaceae > Omphalea > Omphalea diandra. The sequence goes on along the minus strand of CATIWR010270917.1, from coordinate 4,366 downwards.
TTTTTTGGTTTAGTAAGAACAAGTTTCAATTGTCTTATCCACTGTCAAAACAGAATATATGGTGGTGGGTTGTTATTACACCCAAGTTCTTTAGATGAAACAATAACTCAAGGATTATGGCAAAGATGTTGATCACATTCCTATTAAATGTGACAACACAAGTCTAATAAATCTTTTAAAGAATCCCATCCAACACTCTAAGAGTAAACACATTGGCATTAGATATCATTTTCTTAGAGATCATGTCCAAAATGGTAAAGTAGTGTTAGAGTTTATTGACACCAATCATCAACTTGCGGATATTTTCACAAAACCCCTACATGAAGAGAGGATGAACTTTATTAAGAGGGAGTTAGGGATGCTTGATGGAAGCTCCCAAGGGTGAAAATCGATCTCCCTTCTTATTCCTTATTGTGTTTGTCACTTTGAATGATTGTATGGTATGTTTGATATTTGTGGATGTTGATTAATGTTATATTAAAATAATATATAATAAATAAAATATAATAATATTATATATTATATTTTTTATTATATATTAACTATATTTTAATATTCTATTTCTATATTCTAATTTAATTTAATTTTTAATATTTAATATTTAATATATAATATTCTATTTTATTATTTATTATATTTTATTATACTATATATTAATTTTATTATATTATATATTAATATAAATATAAATATAATTAATATAATTATATATTAATTTTATTACATTATATATAAAATTATATTATATATAGTAATTCTTTAAGCAATTGAGTTATTTAATGCCAATTTGCTAGAATTAATCATCATTGCATTGAGTGGATCACAATTCTTATTATTTCTTTATATTTCTTTTAGCCTCGTAATTCACAGTCGCTATGATCAAATTGTAGTCGTTATTTAAAAGCACTTATCGTTTTTTAGTCAAACTTATAATTTGTAGTCTCTATTCTTGTTTGCCATCGTGAATTCTTTCAAAATGCAAATTCCTTAACAGTTTACTCCTTCATTTTCTAAGGAATTTTTAACCATTACTCACAATTTTTGTAATTAGTGGTCGCAACCTGAGGTTCGCAGTTGTGAATTTAAGTCACTGTCAGACATTAATTGATTTGACTGTCAACTGATGTCAACCACTCATTTAATGCGATTTTTACCGTTTGTTACCATTTTCCATCAAGTTTTTGCTTATTTAAACCATCCTAACACCCCTTCATTCTACTTTTAACTTATCTTTTTATCTATAACTCTTTTTCTCTCTCAAAATCTTTTAAACTCCCTTAGCTTCCCTCAATGGCACCCAAGAAACATTCATGAGCAAAGAAAGAAAAGGGCATTCCTCAACCTTCTGGCCCTCCTGCCCTTCACTTAATGAAGGGAATAACCAAAGAGGATAAAGATTGATACAAAGTCAACTCCAACAAAATAATCCAACCCAATAAAATTCTCTCTCCTTTTCTTTATAAGTCCTTTGGAATCAAGGATGAAATTCATGCTTTCCTGTCGAGCTTGGGCTGGAATGAGTTTATCTTCAAAGATGAACCTAGATATGAAGAGAACGTCAAGGAGTTCATGTGTACAGTCATTTTGAGCAGGAGAGTGGAATCAAAAGCAAGTTCATGTAGGTTAGTTTTTTAGGCTTTTGGGGACCCTTACTTTATTAACTTTGAATAACTCTCTAACCTCTTCAACCTTCAAATGGGAGATGATATCCCTTTCATCATCTTTGCACTTTGCATTGTCTACTCTGAATTTTGGTTTGAGATATCCATTAAAACAAAATATGACCTAAAAAAAATCTTCGGCTAAAAATACCTTCTCACCCTACCAAATTGGCTTCTTCACCGAATTATCACATTTTTAGTAAATGCTACAGGTGATGGGAACAAAAAGGTCTCCCAAAAGACCTATAATTTCTATTTTATTTAAACAAAAATAAGCCCATCCAAATTGGCCAGTACCTTATAGATCAATTGATTCACATAACCTAAGAGCCAATTTCATTTACCCTCTTATGTCATAACCATCTATTAATTTATGGGAGCCCTTAATGAGGAAAATGAGAAATTTCTCACAAAGAAATATTTAGCATTCCACAACTTCCTTGATCTACCTTACCTCATAAATGCTAAGGTTATACATCCAAACACTTACATATATACCTTAGGATCAATTAGGGCTAAAAAGCATGAGACTACTCAAGCCTCAAAGAGGAAGAGGCTTGTGATAGAGGAGGGTGCCTAACCAATACCATTTCCCAGCCCCAAACCAAAGCCTAAGTGCTCTGCCATCTCTCTTTCCTCAATTATCAAGAAATTAGATAAGGTAATATGGATGATCAAGAGGAGATTTCTTCTTTTTTCCCACCTCCATAGTGACTTAGTGGACCTTTAAGAGAAGGTGGGTGCTACACCTTGCCACCCCTTAGATTTTGAAGATTGAGAGGATACTTTAGAAGAGGAAGAAGACTAAGAGGTGGAAGAAAGGATGATGCATAGGGTGGAAGAAGAGATGAATAAATTGGAGATTATAGTGATGATGATAGCTCTCTAATTTTCCAGTTTTATTAGGCTTGTAATCTTTTTATATTGATTTTCTTTTATTTTATTTAGCTTTTAGGCATAATTTTGTAATCCCACATCTTTATGTTTTTGTTTATCCATATTAATAAAATTTAAAGTTTATGTTTCTTATGTTTGTTCTTGAAACATGATTGTTCTTTACTTAGATCCTTTATACTTATTATTTTTTTTTATCAATTTGGCATTTACTTATCTCTCTTTTCGACCTTGACAAAGGGGGAAAGAAATAGTGAAAAGAAATTGCATGATATAATTAAAAGGGAGTATAATTTGAGGGGGGACAAATCTTAATTTAGTTATTTTTCATTTCAAGTTTAAATTGGTATTTTATCAAGTTTAACTTGTTAAACTAAGTTAACCATCTTAACTTCACACTAATGCAACTTTTTATCTGTTGCAAAATCAATCTAAGTTGTCAAAATAAAAAAGGGGAGATTATTGGACTAGGCTTACCAAACCTTAGTCAAAACTCTTTTCTGATCTTAATTGTGTAGATTGATATGTTCTAATATCTTTTTTAAGTATTGATTTTGTAGTTTTTTAAGATATGTATACATTAAAAGTTAGATGGAAGTCTAAGTCTCAAGCATAGTGAAAGGCATCCTAATTCATAACCAACATCTTCTAATTCCCAACTGCGACATTGCAAGAAGAATGGATGACTTTGGTCCAGACAGATTCATAAAAGAAATCACTATCATGACCTAAGCAAGAAAAGAATGAAAACCAAATATCAAATTCGTGGTACGACCACAAAATTTAGAGTTGCTTGGAGGGAACCGACCCTACGACTAGAGCTTACCAAGTCTCCAAGAAAACCATTGACATATCGAAATTTGTAAGGGTGAAATAGCCTTTGAGATAACAACCAACTGAAGCAATTTCTCCTTATCAAACAAAAGGATTCACAATGCCAATTACATCTAAGAAGAAATTAAATCACGACCATGACTTTTGGTTGGTTGGAAAAACACAACAGTTATTTTTTTGGAAGACCAATGATAACATGCCACGTGGACTAGCCGTTAGATAAAAATGGGGTTTTCAGTCACGATTTCAACTTTTTTAGAGCAAGAAGTGAAGTCGTGACTATGATTCATCTGTCACTACTGCAAATGGTGTTTGACAAGTATTTAATGCAAGATCTACCTAGCTTGCCTTAAAGATTTAGACATAATTTCTTAGTAACGTCTCTTTAGGGTTATGACCTATAAATACTTTACCAAATAGACATGAATGCAAGAGAATAGCATTGAATATAGCCAAACTCTTGCAATTTTATTCCTTAACCTTTAATTCTTTATATGTAAGTTGATATTATTGGGTATGAGCATTAAGCACCATTATTATTGGGTTTGAGAATTAGCCTAATTGAAGAAACTCTTGTAATAGGTTAAATGTTAGCCTTTAGGAAAACACTATAGAGGCTTTTGTAAGATCCTTAAAACATAAGTTGTAAGATTCTGTGTGAGCCACAAACACAAAGTGTACAAGTTTGGTGTGAGCTTGGAAACACCATTTATTATTAGTGGAACACTTAACTGTGAGGAATTGAGGAGTGGATGTAGGGTTCATTAGCACCCAAACCACTATAAAATATTAAGTGTTCACTTCTTCTCCTACGTCTTCTATTTCCACATTCTTCACATTCCCTCTAAATTTTTTAAATTCCTCACCAATTTAATCCCCCTTCTTGGTTATATATATATATATATATATATATATATATATATATATATATATATATATATATAATATCGAGAGAGCGGGGTGTGGAGATAGAGTGT